>PVKH010021907.1:0-14229 GCA_004027955.1 Chaetophractus vellerosus
CCCCCGCTGCGGCGACGCGCCGAGAGTGGTCACTGCGCAGGCGCGGCTTTCCCCGCTTGTGGGCGGTCTCTACGTCCGTTCACGGCCGGCTTTCAGTTCGTGGGTGGCTGACTGCGCTCCATCCGCGGGCGACCTGCCCTGCCCATGGCGGCTTTTGCCTGTCCGTGGCAGCTTTTTGCCTTGCCCACGGTGGCTCTGGCCCGCCCATGGCGGCTTGCCATTCTCAAGGTGGTCTGCCCGCTAGGAGAGGTCCCCGGGAATCGAACCCAGGGCCTCCCATGTGGTATGCCGGCGCCCTATACACTGGGCTATCGAGCCGGCCCCTTTCCTATTGTTTTATTGTTCTCGATTTCATTTATTTCTGCTTGGATCTTTACAAGCAGTTTTTAGTATGATTGGAGCATAGGGAACAGGATCCAGATTAAGAAAAGCCTTGTATAATGGTATAGACTTTGAATTTTGTCTTGAGGGGCAGTTCAGATAGATTTTTCAAGCAGGTTGCTGACATAATTAGATTTGACATTTAGAAATATTTTTAAGCCACAGTGTAGAAGACAAGTTAGAGATGTTTGGTTTGTGGGATTTTTTTGTTTGTTTTGTTTTTGTTTTTGGAATAGGAATATAGGAGTAACTGGAGAAAGGAAACCAAGTAGTTGATTATTACATAGCTCAAGTGAAAAGTGGAAAAGGAACAAAAGCAGTTCAATGGAAATAGAAAAAATGAGACATATATGGAATATTAAGATTTATCTTATTCTCTCTATTCAATTTAGGTTGGAAAGTAGGATATTTATTATAGAAGTAGTTAAACCCAAACTATTGCATACCATTGAAACCATTTGCCTATAAAACCTTTTTTAGTATCCAGCGTATTTGCACTGGTACTTGAACTGACGGCTTCTTTTTTCTGGTGTCTTATGTTCTTTCCCTTAATGCTTCATGTATGCCACATAAAAACAAATAAAAATTTTAAAAGCCAAGATTATCTGTTATCTGCATATCATATGTTCATATGCATGTCATATATAAATATTTGTATATGTATATATATATACACGCACATGCATGTACATACACACTTATACACTTTGTAGATAAAGGAAAGCAAAGCATTGCTAAAAGTTGGAAACATTTTCTACCAGGAATCATTATGGAATGTATTTTTAAGTAACAAAATCATCTTCAAATTGTTGGCAGTTTCTTGCAGTTAGTACATTTTTTCAAACTGTCTCAACCGAAGTGTGTTTTCTCATCTTAAACAATGAGTGGCAATGTTTTGAAAAGGTTTGTTATATTATCTCTCCAAATAAAAGTTGATGGTTCCCATAACACTTGTGGCAAGCATTTCTGGGTGAGAAAAGAGTTTGCTTTTCAAGTCATTTCTAAGTAAATTTATTTTTTAAAGCATTTATGTGCAGTTACAAAGTTTACAAAGAAATACTAGCCTTTGCCCATTAGCTTAGGGTCTTCATTCACCTGAGCTCCTTTATAAATGAACTTTTTTCAAAGTTGTTAACTGGTTGTCTCTGTTTCCTTGAAAAGTCTGATGACTTTCCCAATCATTAGATTTCAATCATTAGAATTATTCAGGGGATTTTTTTAAAAAATCACGGACCTTCACTTTTTACAATTAGCTAAAACCTCACAGAGATATGACCTCAATTTACTGTTGAGGAAACTGAGGCCCAATGAGATCAAATCCCTCAGCATTAGATTATCTGTAGTCTATCAGCTCAGTAAAACACTTAAAAACAGAAAGGAATTGAGTTAACACTTAGGGTAAGCATTGTTTTAAAATTTCACAGGTGTTTAGTATTAGACAAGTGCTCTTTTATTTGGCTATAAATAGAGACACCTTGACATAGAGAGCTCTTTAGATAACAAACATTTTTCTTAGTAATTAGCAGCAGTCCATGATATTATTAGACTCCAGCCCCAGCCGTGTGCTGACCTAATATAAGACCTGAGGATGTTTCACACTGCGTATTGGGCCCTTACAGCTATGGAGTACTACACCATGCATTAAAAGCAACTAATGGTGATAAGAAAAACTTTAACCATGAAGAGGGATAATCTAGAAATTATTTTGACTGTGGTTATGACCCAAGAAGCAGTATAGCTGTGTAGTAAGGGCACAGGTTTGGGAGGCCTAAGTGTCATTCTCATTTGGCCCCTCACTATCAGTGGACTGTTGGGCAAATCTCTTGAGTTTTCTGGCCTTTTTTTTTTTTCCTCATCTGTAAATGAGCACAGTTTGGTTTCTTATGCAGACTGAGTGAAATCAAGTATATAGAGTGTTTAACACATAATAAACATTCGCTAAAAGGTAGGCAGACATAAATAATACTGGGACTACCCCTAAGTAAATCAATGCATGCCAAGTCGAGGAAAACAGGTATTACAATGAGATGTTTTTGCATTCATTACTGTGTTGTAGTTTGTGACTTTACTATAATCCTCTGCTATGACATTGATGCCAGAGTCACACATCCCGCTCTGTTCATTGTGAGCCTGCTAAAAATCTTCTGGGAAGACAGAAGCCAATGCATTAATAAAATGTCTCCTTGCCCAAAAGCCCCAACAAACTTTTTCTTTTATCTTTTTTTTCCCCCTCCTCTTAACGACTAAGAAGAGCTGCGTCCCTGTTTTCAGAGGCTCTTAGTTAATTGGAGGATAGTAATTTCACTTTTTGAAGATCTCAGGTAGTTGAAAAATAAGCAGATTTTTTTTCAGTCATAGATTTTAAGTAAAAAAAAAAAAATCCCAACAGCAATAAACTGGCAGTACATTAACCACTGGGGATTATATCCAAATAAAAGGCACTCATTGAATCCATCTGATCTCTGAATTGAAGATCAGTTTTTAAAAAGAAGTCACCAACCACAGACTTGTAAGATTTGCAGAACCTGCCAACAGACCCAAATATGTTAAAGGTTGTAATCTTTTGAAAGGAGTTGGTTGATTTTCCTGTTGCCCCTCCTATCAACTTTAACCTCCAACCTTCTCCGGCATGTATCACTACAAATAAAACTGCTGAGGTTTGACAAGAGGATATAAAGTCACCAGGCCACCACACAGAGATGGCCACATGATTTTCTTCAACATGAAATGAATGCTCTCTAAGTTGGCCTTTTCAATAAGAAGTCATAAACACTCACTCATATCACTTTAGTTTTAATAATTACTGTTTTAAAAAAAAGCAGAAATATACATATTAAATGATGTTTGACAACTGGAATTTAGTGGTTTTGTTATTGGTTGTCTTTGACCATTAACTTGGATTTCTGTTCTTAATTTTAATGTATACGATTTCAAGCCAGCAGCATATGATACTGATATAAACATAGCATTTGTATACAACATTATAAATGAATTTTTAGTTCATGATTAAGGCAGACCAGATGACAAAAAACAAACAATGTATTTGTATTGCTCTACTGACTTAAAAGTAATCTCCTGCACTGGATTCACCTGTAGCACCTTTCTTCTTTTAGGGAAATGAGGACATGTTCATATAATAATTAAGCTAGCTATAGTTTTTGAAGTTTCAGTAATTTGTATAGATTCTCAAATAATTCAGCTGTCTGTGGAAAATTATTCATTCTACACTGGATAAATGCTATCTCATGAAGTCTCTGGCACCGTTCAGTCTAAATTCGGCTAACTCTGTGTCCTAGTGTCTGAACATTAGGCATGGGGAAGCTATTAAATCAGTTCTTGAATTGTGGTTCTTCTTTGGGGCTGAGGGGTTAGATCTGTGTGATTTTGGAAGTCCAGCTTGGTAGTTCCCAAACAAACCTAGAGAAGTGGCTTATATGCCCACGTTTCATTCCTCATTCTCCTTTTCTCCTGCTTACCAGGTGACTGAGCAAAAGGAGGACGGAACAATGTGAAGGAATAGGGAGTCTGAGAAATAAGTGGCATTGGTGCTGGAGATGGGGACAGGGCACTCATGAGGTCCCACCTGACCTTTTTGTTGCCTCAGCAGAATTCCGCCTCTCAACAGAACCAGTCTGCCTTGTGCAGAATCGTTACGTTGCGAAAACGGAAGTGCATATGTATAAAAACCCCAGACGGAATCGCCTAAGCGCCCTGCTTCTTCCTGAACAGCATCCAGAGCCTAGAAAAGATCTGTGTGATAGTTTGGGGCTGGGACTGGGGCTGGGGGTGGGGGTGAGATGGTAGGAAACAGTGAACAGAAGACAACAAAACAAAACTGTGTGGGTGAGACCTGGCATCTTAGAATTCTTTAAAAAAAAATAACTGTAGATTTTTATAAGTTTTATAAGAAACCTATAAAAATCTACCTTTAGGAACATTCCTTGGTCCTCCCAGTGAAGAGTGCAATTTTATTGTATATTTTATTTTATAAGTCCAAATAGTAATCATTAACAGCAGCTCTAGTAATCTATAACAGTTCTAATGCATTTTCACTTTCATTATTTTGGTTAAGTCTAACCATTCCTCTGTGAAACTGGAAAGCATTTTAATAGATAGGAAAGCAGAGGCTCAGGGAGATAAAATGACTTTTCCAAGATTAATTCATTTATATCCAGCCAGGGTTTCTTGTTTATTATACTATAAAACCATTATTTAGCATTCACTGTGTACCAGGTATCCAAAGACAAATGTGTCCCTTCCCTCAAGAAACTCACAGTCTTGAGGGGGTGGGACAGGAGGTGAGGGGGTCAGGGTACTGTGGTAGACTGGTGTCCTACGTACAATGGGAGCACCAAGGCAGTAACTTGAACTCAGTTTTCAAGAGAGAGAAGCAGATTCCAATCGTACTATCTTCATTCCAAGTAAGGACTGTTTTAAGAATGATGTTACTTGTTTGGCCAATACAAAGTCTCCTCCCACTTTAAATTCCTGAATTGCCAGTTCCAAACTTTTAAGACTAACAGACCTACTATAGAAGAGGCTGAAACTTATAACTCAGCTGGTGAAAAGGGAGATAAGGACCTACTAAATGAATTAGGAAAAGCCATGGAGACTTTTAGGAAAAGCCATAGCTAGTTAAGTAGACAGCTTATTGGTTAAAAAAAAAAAATAAGAAGAAAATAGGTAGATCAAGAAAAAGCATTTGACTTTGTCCTAATATAAAATGCCAAATCTCCATTTTCATTTGTTTTTCAATTGTATCCTATGATAGTTGTAGAAGTTTGATATTATTGATGAATTCCAAAAAGAAATATTGGATTATGTTTGTAAACTGGTCTTTTCTTCTGGGTATATTACAGTGTTTTGGGTTTTACTTTTACTTGATTAAATAGTGATTAAAGGTTTGATTGGGCCACGTCAGTAAGACATTGCATACCCACCCCCTTGGTGGATGGGGACTCACAGAGATGAGAGGTCTTTGAGCTGGAGCCCCAAAAATTAAGTACACAGAGGAGCTTGGTCATGAGGAAGGAGAGAAGACCCTGGGAAAAGAGACAGATGAGCCTTTGCCTCACAGTTCACAGCTGGCCTTGTGGAGAGAACAAAGCAGCTGAGGCTGGAGAGAATTGAGTCCTGGGGAGAGAGACAAAACCTAGAGAGCCTTACCATGGAGCCTTAAGAGGAAGAGGAAGGCTGAATGCCGGCAGCCATCTTGCTCCAACATGTGGCAACAGACTTTGGTGAGGGAAGTAACTTATACTTTATGGCCTGGTACCTGTAAGCTTCTACCCCAAATAAATACCCTTTATAAAAGCCAACAGATTTCTGGTATTTTGCATCAGCACCCCTTTGGCTGACCAATACAATAGTGAAATGAATAAATAAAATTCTGAACTTTGTATGGTGTTATTTAGTAAGGGAAATCCAATCTGATCAATTTAGGTTTTTTTGTTTTTGTTTTTTTTTTGTATTTTTTTTGAGGTACCGGGAGCCGGAAATTAAACCCAAGACCTCGTATGTGGGAAGCTGGCGCTCAACCACTGAGCCACATCAGTCTCCCTGAGTTGGTTATTTTTTTCACTTGTCTTGCTTGTTGTCTTTTGTTTTTTTCAGAAGGTACCAGAAACCAAACCCGGGACCTCCCAGCTGGGAGGCAGGCACTCAACTGTTTGAGCCACATCTGCTCCCTCAATTTAGGTATTTTAAAGCTTAGCTCAGTATCTTCCAAATGCCTATTTTGTTTGCTTAACCAACAGTCCTTTGTACTTATTTTTGCCATGAATTTCATTCTTCTATTTTTGTTGATAAAAGTGTATATATAGTAATAATAGATTTGAAATAGGCAGACCTGAGGTTAAGATGAAATTCAGCTCATCTCCTACTGTCATAGATTATAGGTTCATTTGTATATTCCTGGGGGGGGCGGGGAAAGATGTTTTTTTTGATAGTGCCCAGTGCCACCTAGGTGGAGGATTCTAAAGTCTGACTGCCAGCCCTCTTCTTTCTAGTTGCCTACAGCAACACAAAAGCAGTATCAAATGTATGTATGTATGTACAAAATGATGAGGAGGAGGAATGGTTTCTTCCCACCCAAAGTAACAATGAAATTTAAGATCCTCAGATGAAGCCCAAGGCAAGAAAGAATTTCTATTCTAGCCTGAAAATACAGGAGAGAGATCATCTTGTCTTAACCCTCCTAGGTCTTTTATGACCTTTCAGGCATTGCTAAGCAGGAAGTGAAACAAGTATCTCCCCATCCCACCCCCCCACACTGGAAATAGAATAGAAGTAGAATCAAGCAATAGTAAAAGTTGAGCTTAGAATGAAAATCTTGAGAAAAATAAACTTAGAATTAGAGAGCTCCTGGAGCTGTAAATCTAAGTGCCCAGTCATAGTAGTGCCCTAGAGAGGAAGTATGTGTATGTGCATATGTGTATGTACATATACATATGCATGTGTATATATATATATAGAGAGAGAGAGAGAGGGAAGGAGGGAGGGAGGGAGCATGAAGGAAGCAAGGGGGAAAGGGTGGGAGTTATGCTTATTCACTGTACTGTTCTTTCAAAAGGGGGTTGAAAATTGTAAAAATTGAAAAGAGATTAGCCATTTCATTGGGCATAGCTTTGCTAGTATGAAATGCTTCTCAACTTGGGTAGAGGGGCCATGGCCCCATGGGGGATGTATCAGAATCATTTGGAGGCATCCACTCCTATCCTTAAAACTCCCAATGTTTAAGAGTATATCTTTGTTATATATTTCAGCTGTGTAAGGGCAGGAACCAAAGTTTGGAAATCACTTTTAGTGGTTTTCTGCCGCCACATTTTGGCTTAAATTGGAATTGGAAGCTTATGCTTTCTGGTGGGGTCACCATTGACTGCAATCTGGATTCCGTAACTAGACGACCCTTAGGAAAGGCGTTTCTGTTACCCAGCCTTCTTCCCCTGCAGTGAATTTCTTCAGGGACAGAACCTCCCTGTTGTGCTAAAGGCCCCACGGTTTCTGGTGCGGGTTCCCAAATTCAATACATTTCTTATTTCACATCACTTTGCTGGCTTGTGAGAGCAGAGATCCCTCCAAGCCAAGTAGGCTGAAGATGACGGAGCAGAGATCTGATTAGCTCTTCCTTTCCTCCTTGCTCTGAATCACCCTCTTCTAGGCCCCACCATCACTTCTATCTGCACTGATGTGCAGCTGGGTAGACTTTCTTTGTCCCCATCTCACTTTTGGTACCAGGATGTTTTCCATCATCTACTTTAATTTGAGCCTTTTCTGTCCTCTCATCCTCTTTTCTTAACATCTCCTTTTTTCTCTATTTTTGCCCAGGGTTAATTAATCTTTCTGCCCAGGAAAGCTCCTCATAACTATTTATCTGCCCAGGTCAACTTCCCTAAAGTCTCATAAAACCCTGAGAAGAAGGACAGAAGGGATGCCCTAGAAATCCCTATTTTAAGTTTAAAGTTCTGAGATTGCCGGAGGTCCAAGGATTCCCTTGAGACACAGACCTCCAAGGTACAACTGACTATCCTGCCTTTTCTCTTACTTTCCCACCGTATTTAAGGGGGGGGAGGGGAGTGTTAACAGACAAAGCAGAGCATATCATTCTCTAGAATGATTCCCCTGTACTTAGATGGCTTTGGTTCTGTTACCATAAATATAGGACATTGAACTGTCCTGATAGCATTAAAGTGATAATAAATAATTTAATTTATTTGATGGTTCAGTAGGTACCTCAGTTTTGTCATTCTGCAATTTAGGTATCAGAGTTTTCTGTTTTGGAAGATGGAGTAGATGAGGCTGTATCTAACTGTGTTGACCCCGGGGGGGTTCAGACTGTTGACTTTCTCCTCCACAGAACAATAACTGTTTTGAAATGAATTTTGTTTTGTTGAATAGTGGTGATATGTAGAAAATGAATTTAAGTTCAATGTCATACAGCCAGAGCAGGTAGGAGGGGTGTAAATGAAAGCTTCTTTTATGGGCTGCTGAGAGGTGATAGCTCTTAAAATGCAGTCTGCTAAGTGATCCCAAGCAAATGCAAATTAACAGTTGTTTTCTTTCAGAACTGTATGACTGAATAAACATTTACCATTTGTTTCATTTCTACTCATCTCTTAAAACAGTTGCTACAGGTCTTAATAGTAAGACTCCAAACATGTAATATATTAGCCTTGGCACATCAAAATATTGTTCATCTTCCAAACTTGAGATATTCCAGTTTGGCTCCTCATTGAGTTGATAATGTTCTGAGGTTATGTATCTAAAAACGCATCTTACTAATCTCCTGGAATTGATTTAAAAAAAAAAAAAAAGTCCCTGTAACTTGTCACTATTCCCAGTTTAAACACGGTCTGTCAGTTGTGAGATTGACGGGCACTGTGGTACAAGTCAATCCTAGGAGGGGCTTGAATAAGAAATTTAAACCACTGGGTAGTATTTTGGAAGAGGGTCCTATGATATTTGTGCACAATAATAATGAGATTGAAAATGGAATTTCAGCCTTAGCTGAGAGAGCAATGCTTCCTGCTTTTTTGTACAAGCCTTTCTCCTGATTCAATGTGATCACCTTTTCTACCAGCACCACTGTGACAACTGCTAGAGGTAAAAAATTTCAGCAATTGAACAACAGTATCAAATAAATTCATTTTAGGAACCCTCCTTAAAGACTTATTCCATCGTTAACATTCCTGGAGCCAGTGGTGTCTGCCAAGTACTCAGCGCTTAGTTCACATGCAGCAAATTTAGCATGACAAAGTTGCTCCCATTTTGCAAATGGGAAACCTGGAGCCCCAAATGGAGTCTCACACAGTAAACTGCAGCATGGAGATGAGATCCTAGAGATACAGTATAAGGGATTATCTGGGATCATGTAGATGGTTTGCAGTTGCCTTTGTATGGCTACTGGGTTAGATCATTCTTGGCAAGTTTGGTGAATTAGTATCCTATTCCTGAGTCCCATTTCAATACCTAGTTTGGAACTCTTCCACTCTCTGAAAACTTCCATTGAAATCTTTATCAATGGTATTTGCATAGACAAAATGGAATCAAACTATTGACACGTTGTTTTTTTTGCAAAGCAAATTTATGTGAATGGTTTGTCAGTAGAGATAATTTAGCCAAAGGCACCTGTCTTCTCTAAGGACTCTGCCTGAAAAGACTTTTAGGGGGAGCTTGGTGTATTTTTTGTCTTTAAAATAAAGCTGTTTTTGAGGTATGAGAGAAGCTTAGTTTTTGAAATGCACAATGAATAACAAAGATCCCTTTTCACCCCCCAAAAAAGGACTAAAAAGGACATTTGTTAGACTCTTGAGGAAGAATTATGCTGTTAACATAAAAGTATAGATACAAGAAAAGAGAAAATTGGAGGAAGAGGAGGAGCAGGTAATTCTGGGGAATGGCGGACTCTGAAAGCAACTTGGTTTACAAAGATGATTTTACTCAAGCTCAAATTAAAAACTCAATGGTGTTTGCAGTGAATAAAACAACTGGAAGATAAAACTCTGATCATTGAGTCAGGCTTATGCATGGGTGTGCGGGTGTGTCTCTCCCATTTCTTCCCCCCCCCCCCCCCATCTCCCATAAGTACATTCTGGCAGACAAATGGCCAATAACCCATCTTCATAATGGAGGTCAGGTGATTTGTATTTCTGGATTTTTAGAATAGTCATGGTTTAACATTGATTCCAAGATGGAAAGTACCCTATTTCACTTCCCTCTGTCATTTAGTGGATGTGGTTCTTGAGTATGGCCAGAATTATCCGCGTGTTAATGTGTCTTGAGGCCCTGACCTAAACTGTAGATGAGAAGGCTCTTTAAATATTAAAATGCAGAACAAACAGAATTGCTTATGCAGTAGGAAAATGCACAGGATTCTGAAGTCTGGCCTGCTCTTTTTATGGGGACAGCTATTGTGAAAGCTGTGTTTCTGTTCATAATCTAACTCTTTTGAAAACACCCTCTTCAATGGAAGTACTAAATTGCTGGTCTTTTTTTAAAATTTCAAGCTACAAAGTATATAACTTTGGGGTTACCAATTGTTTATCCCTCTTACATGTAAAAGTTTAAGTACTGTGTTTTATATATACAGTCATCATGACATTTGAAGGGGCCATAAAGAAAAGCAATTATATAATTGTTTTAAAGAACCTAGAAACAAGGAAAAAGGCTTTTAGAAACTACAGAGCAGTATTAACAATTGTAGCACCTGAAGTCAAGCTACAAAATTATGTCCAAATTATTGGTGATGATTAATTAAGGATAAAGTTACAAGCCTTGAAAGAATTTCAGAATTATTTTTCTTTAATTTTTCTTAAAAAAAAAACACACATACACACAACAAAAAACACCCCATCATTTTCTATTTTAGCAGTTTCCACAACTTAAACATTAAATTCTTATTGTTTGATTTCTGTTATATTAGTAGTGTGTGTTTTGCAATTCTAATCTTCACGTTTTTCTTTCTTTATCACTGAAGTAGGCCTTTTGAAGCTGGGAAATTTTTCATAGCAATATTGACAGTGTTCACATTTGCATGATGACAGCCAAGGAATGGAGCAGTAATTTTTGAAATTGCAGAAGTATTTAGAACACTGATAAAAGCTGAAATATATTTTTGATGGATTGAAGTTAAGCATACATGATTTTTCCTGCTGTCAAAAGGCTCTGAATTTAGTGAATATTTGCCTGCTGTGAGAATGCAAGATTAACATCACAACCATCACCCGGGCACCCAAACCCTGCAATTTAATAGCTTTTTAGGTTCTTTCCTTTTTCTAAACAGCAATTAATCTCATTTTAGTACAATTTTCTCGTTTCTGAAGTCGCTCATTGAATCGCTGTTTTGTTCATATTTGGCTTCAGCTCCTCTGCATAGTCATTAAAGTCCCAATTAATGTCACCTTTAGCTGAAGAGTACTCATTTTTATTGAGAAAATGACAGTTGCTGCCATGAGTAGTGCAGTGTAATATACATTAATTGCCCTGTAACACTGGTAATTACGAGTTTTTCAAGCCTCTCAGTAAACTGTCATGCCTAGACAAGACTGTGCTAAAATAGATTACTCATTAGGGAGACCTGTCCTATTTTCTGGTGGGTTCTTAGTGTTGGTTTAAAAAAAAAAAATCTTGGGCTTGAACAAATAGTTGCCAAGAGCAATTTCCTACAACAATATCCTTGTGTTGGGTTTTTCAGCCATCACTTAAGACTGCGGTCAGCAAACAGACAGGGTGCAGTGGGCGCTACAGATGTTGAGTCTTGAGCATTTATTTGTGTGGATCACAAGAGTGAACTTAACGGCACTTAACGGCGCTTCTTTCAGATTTGAATATGGCATGTAACTGAAGAGTGCTCCTAAACCGTGTGTGTTAAAACAGGGTATTCCCACGTATTTAGAGAATATCTGAGAACCAGGATTCCACACTTGCTAGGACTTAATCACCTCTAGACTGAGTCCAGCAGAGAAAAATGATGATCCATATGAATGCTGGAGTAAATAAACTTTGATATAAAATATTCCAAGCATTATAAATATGGTTTTAAGATGTAGTTTGAAAAAGAAAATTGGGGATCATTAGTTGGAAAGAACTGAAATAATCTTACATATGAAACTACCAGCCCGCAATCTTTTTTTAATAGATAGTTGCTGACTGGTGCATTTGGCAGCAGCTTTTTTTTTTTCTTTCAAATCACATTCCTAATTTCAGTGTGGATATAATTTTTCAATTCCCCATTTCTATCATATTTCAGATGTTGTGTTTTAACACAAAATAGTCAACTTTAAAACCTATAGTTGCCCAAAACTGACAAAAAGAAAACCTTTGTTGTAGCCTTGCCTAAAGCAGGTGTTATAACAATCTGCTCTTTCCCTCTGTCTCAAAATGAATTTTGTCACAGCCTTTCAAATTTTCTTGTGGTGATGAGCTAATGAAAGTAGATAGTGCAATTTGTGCTGACCAGGTAGCAAGTGCCAGCTCACAGCTGAGGATAGTTTAAAAATAAATAAATAAAATGTAGCATTATATCACTGATTTACCCATTACACAGCATTAATAGTGAGAGACCTTGGTGTGTTTATCTGTTTGTATTGGTGTGCATTTATCGAATTGTTTATGACAAGACTAATTGGGGTAATTGTAGACACTGAAATTACCTGTCAGCTATATGTAACCACACTCCCTTTCTTTCTGACAAATGATGACAACTGAGGGACCCCATAGCATTACTCATGATGGCTTTTCGAGTGGTAATAAGGACAATAGGGGCCCTGGCTAATTTGACATGGACAGCCTTCACAACAAGAAGCCAGCTAAATGACTTGTCAGGAGGGGAAAGGAGTCAGAAAAGTAATGGAGTCCCCCATGGCGCTCTGACAGGGAGATGAGGCAATTTCAACGCAAAGTGAAAAGGCTTCAGTTTGTCAAGTATTTAGAACAATCAGAGAACAGCTAGAGGCTGGAACCTGACAATAAATTTGTGAACCATGGTAGCAGTTTCATATAGGTCAGTTACTTCATAATGGCTGTGTGGTACTCGGAGAGTTCTCTCATCGCATACTTCACATATACCAACCAGAGCTTTGTCCCTTTACGCTGGTGCTCTGTTTTACACTGTGGCAATAATGGTTAAGGTTATGGAAGCCCAGGAATGGAAAGATGGTGTGATTTGCAGTCACTGGCATGTTGAAGAATAAACAAAAATCTCAGACTTATAATATGATGGCAACAGCCATTGCATGGGCCATTCTTACTCAGCCATTCTTCGCAGTGCTGAGCTGTAGCCACTTGGATTGAGCCTGGCAAACTCCTTCCTCACTTGCTATTGGTCAGATGCAAAATACAATACTACTGTTCCTGGGCTAAAATTTCTAGAGGCACTTTTTCCTCTGATGGTATCAAGTAGTATAATACTAATCTCATAGCCAACTAGAAAGCTATTGCACAAGGTTTAAAATGCACTCCCTATACCCTGTCCCCTCAAAGCCATTCGTAGGTTCTGACCCTAACATGTAACAGGCAGCAAAAGTGTTCAACAATGGCAGCAGTACTTCAGCAGTTATGATGTGTTTAGTTTCTGGTTTTGTTTTATTAGATACAATATCTTCACTGTAGAAAAGCAAGTTTCTAAACTGGGCAAGGCACCTTGCCCCTCTCCACCTCAGTTTCTTCATTCGTAAGCTGAAGAAAGACTAGTTGATCAAGTTTATGCAAAAGTTACTGCATTATCTATATGCACATACAGGTTAGGATTCGTCTGTACAGTGTGATATATTGATGCAGCTGCAACAGATTTTCTTCTCCCTCACATCTTTGTAAAGGCAACAATACCCTTTGCATGAGAAATAAATCATCTTTGTGTTAATAGGATTTTTCTTCTGAAGATTTTAAGGCATACAAGCAACAGAACCTATCTTTTTAACATCACTTAAAGAAAAGGTGCACTCAATACACTTGTTCATGCCATGTCATTTCTAAGTTTTGACCTTCATGTAAGAATTGTTCCTTTCTAAATATTGTATAGTATAATATCTTTATATATCTGTTAAATGTCTTAGTGAACTTAAAACATGCTTTCATGAGTATTATTAAACCTAACTCATTATGTTGCCTAATCCCCTAATCAAGTTTAAAGGGGTTAGAAAACCATGGCGAGAAAACATCCATGAACTGTTTTTTCTTTTGCATTTATTGGGGGCTGAGAGGGGGTTAGAAGGAGTGTTCTCCTTATGCCAAGTAATAGCAACTTCTCACCCATCTTCAATCCGGTGGTCTTTGAGTTACTCGAGCTTCCTCAGTGTTTGTTCAGGGCTTTATTCAAGAGGAAAATCAGCTTTCTGCCACATCAGGATCCAG
>PVKH010021908.1:0-14220 GCA_004027955.1 Chaetophractus vellerosus
GGGATAGAATGTGAATTGAGAAGGGGGAACTAATGCTGAATGTATGTAGAAGGTTTAATAAGGGGTATTATAAATGTGTGGAAATGGTTAGAGATGATCATAACAAATTATAGTAGGTATAATCAACACTGCTGAGTTGTAAATGTGATTGTGGCTGAAAGGAGTAGTCTAGATAGGTTAATGTCAATTGAACGAAAGCTAGAGAATATCTAGAGACTGTGTAACAATGATTTTGGTGAAGGATGATGATTGTGGTTAATAGTACAAATACAAGAATATTCCTATATTACAAGTTGTTAAGAATATGGAGATACATTGGAAAAATGCAAATAATGTAATATGGGTGGGGTATAAGAGGGGATGGGATTTTTCCTTTGGGAGTAATGAAAATGTTCTAAAATGGACTGAGCTGATGACAGCACAACTCTGTGATGAAACTGAGACCCACTGAGGGTACACTTTGGTTGGACTGAACAAGGCAGGGGACTGTATAACACAGTGAACCCCATGGCAAATGACGGACTGTGGTTAACAGTAAAAATATGAGAATGTTCTCTCATGAGCTATAACAAATATACAATACGAATATAAAATAGGATGGTTTGTGGGAAAATACACCAAATATATAAGCTAAGGACTTTAGATAGCAGTAATATTTTAATAATGTTCTTTCATCATTTGTAACAGCAATGTAAGCTATTGTTTGGTGGGAGGATGCATGGGAATCCTGTACGGAATGCATGATTGTTTTGTTAACTCACAACTTCTCAAATAGAAAAAAAAAAGGAGTGAAATTCTGATACCATGTATAATCCTGGAAGACATCATGTTGAGTGAAATAAACCAGGCAAAAAAAGGAAAACTATTGTATGATCTCACTGATTTCAAACAATTCTAATAAGCAAACTCATAGAGTCAGAAACTAGAATATAGGTTACCAGGAAACAGGATGGGGATAGAGAATGGGAAGTTAAGGCTTAAAATGTGCAGGGTATCTATTTGGAATGATGGAAATGTTTTGGTAATGGATGGTGGTGACGGTAGCAAAACATTGTGAACACAATTAACAGCACTGAAACATATATTTGAATATGGTTAAAAGGGATAATGTTAGATTGTATATATTATAACAGAATAAAAATTAAAGAAAATATCTACAGAACTACAATATACAAAGAATGAACCCTAGTTTAAACCACGGAATTTAATGAATAGTACAAATATAAAAATGTTCTATCATCAATTATAGCAAATGTTCTCACCAATGCAAGGTGTTGGTGCTGGGGAATTCTGTATTTTATACATGATTTGTCTATAAATCTACACCTTCTCTAGTAAGGGAAAAAAGTTAACACTTAAAGCATCTAGAACAGTGTCTGGCACAAATTATATTTCAGATATTACTTGTTACTCTATCAGATGCACCGATAAATCAGAAAACAACTATGCCCTCAAGGAGGTTACAATCTAGTAGTGAGATAAATCGTATACATAAAGAATATAAATAGAAGACAGAAAGAGTGACCTAAAAGAGTTATTGGTAAAGTGATATGGGAAATCACAAGAGATCATGAGAAATCAATTGCCCTAGCTCTTTAAAAATAAACATTTTCTTCCTCCTCAAGTCACTAGGGTATTATAATGCTAATTATTAGCATCATAGACAAACAAATCTTAAGAAATATTAAACTTAAATCAATGTATTTTTTGTTTACATTGTTCAATATCAAAAGTTAAAAAGCATTTAGATCCAATTGAAAACAGCAATAGCAAATCTTCCACCACAGAAATATGCATGGCATCAGTCAAGAAATTAGCAGAACTAATGTCACCCAAGGATTCATCCCCTGGTCGGTTGGGGACAAAGGGAAACAGCCTTTGTTCCTTGGTTTCTGCTCTGATTTTCACTGGGAAAGAATGTTACCAAAGCACTAAAGTTCTTTCCCAATTCAGAGCCCCAATCAGAATTCATCTGCAAATCAGTAGCAACTGCCTGAAAACTTTGACAAGTATTTCTACCACAATAGTCCTGAAATATAGCTAAAGACTAACCTTCCAAAAGTCCAAAAAAATCTTGAAGAGACCCAGGATTTTGAGTAAAGTTAAAAAACAACATCCTCAAGTTTGAAAAGTGCCTCATGTCTGCATTGTCCGTAACTTTGTGGGAACTTGAGAAGTGAGGCCTTAATTATAAATATTAAATCCAATTTTCATCAAGCATACTAGAATTCAATTACCCAAATGTATGCTGTAATTTCTCAAGCAGGCGCTAGGGAGAGGAGGCAGCCACACACTTTTCCTAACAATACTTAGGCAGCAGCACCAAGTCCTCACCTATGTCCTATGCTCTGAGCATGTGTTTGCCCTCCCTTTTCCCTACCTTTTTTCATGATATTCCCTTTGCCTGAAGCAGCCTTCTTCCAGCACTTATCCAAAGGCACAGACTAACTGATTAAATCTTAAATATTTTTCAAGACTTAATCCAAATGATATTTTCTTCAGTAAGTTTCCTTCCACTACCACAAGAAAAGCTCCCTGCTTTTTGTATCCCATGCCATCTTGAAAGTGAGTTTCATTAGCAGTTATCCCATTATTATAATCATCTGTTTATATATCTGTCTCCCTAAATACTTGGGGTCTCTCATGGGTAATGACTATACCCTATTTGTCTTTGGATCTTTAATGCTCAGTAGCATTCCTGGAACATAATAGGCATTAAAAATATTTATTAAACAAGTCAATGCATAAATGCAGGCACTCAGGAGAAAACAGTCTCAATAACTTGCTATCTATTTTGGTTATATACTATATTTCCAAAACGTGACTCCAAATAATATTTGATTAATTCTAAATATCTAATACACACTTAAAGAAAAAGAGTTGCTATGAGGGAGGATATATAAAACAATATGTGATTAAAAACATGAATCCTGGACTTAGACGGCCTGCATGATTTGGCTCTCAAATTCTTCTGAACTTGTCTTCTAGTACTTTTTCCCTCATTCACTTGTCTTCAACTTGACTAACTAATCAAAGATGTCCACACAAACCTCCGAAATCAAACCAAGGAGGTGAATAAGGAGATAAAGACTATAAAGAAGACACTGGGTTAGCACACAGAAAAATTGTAAACATATATACATATATATATATATATAAAATAATAGATCTGATGTTAATGAAAGGCACAATAGAAAAAAATTAAAAATACACCAGAATCACACAACAGCAGATGTGAACAGGCAGAGGGAATAAACAGTTAATTAGAAGATAGGACATTCCCTATGTGGGAAAATCACAGGGGTCAGCAGATCCCAGTGCAATGGATCACCCTGGGAAAACCACCTTCATGATCATGGTGTCTCCCCTGCCAGGTAGTTTTTTTTTAAGATTTATTTTATTTCTTTCTTTCTCCCCACCCCCTTGTTGTTTTTCATTTGCTGTGTCTGTTTGTCTTCCTTGTTTCTTTAGGAGACACCAGGAGTCGAACCTGGGACCTCTAATGTGGGAGGGACGTGCCTAATCGCTTGAGCCACCTCCACAACCTGAGGTGGACTTTAACACATCATTACCACCATTAGATAGAACATATCAACAGAAGGTCACTGAAGAAATAGAGACCTTGGATAATATGTTAGAAGATCTAGACGTAATAGACATATATAGAACATTACACCCAAATACAGCAGGATATATATTCTTCTTGAGCATGCATGGATCATTCACAGGATAGGTCATAGAACATGTCTCAATTAATTTAGAAAGATTGAAATTATGCAAAGCATTTCTCTGACAAAAATGGAATGAATCTTAAAATAATGGGTTGATAACTGGAAAATTCTCAAATATATGGAAACTAAACAACACATTCTTAAACACTCAGTGGGTCAAGGAAGAAATTGCAAGAGAAATCAGTAAATATCTTGAGGCAAATGAATATGAGAATGCAACATACCAAAACTTATGGAATGGGGAGCAAGTATAGCTCAGGGGTTGAGCACCTGCTTCCCATGTACAAGGTCCCAGGTTCAATCCTCAGTACCTCCTAAAAAAAAATTTAGGATATAGCAAAGGCAGTATAGAGAGGAAAATTTACAGCCCCAAATACCTACATTTGAAAAAAAAGAAGAAAGAGCTAAAATCAAATACCTGACACATATGGAGGAACTAGAAAAAGAACATAAAACTAATCCAGAAGCAAGCAAAGAAATAACAAATATTAAAGCATAATTAAATGAAATGATAATAAAATCAATAGAATTAACAAAACCAAAAGCTACTTTTTGAGAAGATTAATAAATTTGACAAACCCTTTGCTAGACTAACAAAGGAAAAAGGACAATGCAAATAAATAAAATCAGAAAAGAGAGAGGGGACATCACCACTGACCCTACAGAAATAAAAAGGCTCATAAAAGGATATAATGAAAAACTGTATGCCAGTAAGTTGGACAACTTAGATTGAAATAGATGAATTTCTAGGACACGTGAACCACCTATACTGATGAAAGAAGAAATAGAAGCCCTCAGCAGACCAATCATAAGAATGAGAATGAATAAGTCATCAAAAACCTCCCAAACAAAGAAAAGCCCAGGACCAGATGGCTTCACAAGTGAATTCTACCAATCCTGCCAAAAAGAACTAGTACAAATCCTACTCAAACTCTTCCAAATAATTGAAGAGGAGGGAATATTACCTAACTCATTCTATGAAACCAATATCACCTAATACCAAAGCCAGATAAAAATGCTGCAAGAAAAGAAAATTATAGACCAATCTCTCTAATGACCTTAGATGCTAAAATCCTCAACAAAATACTTTCAAATTGAATACAACAACACATTAAATGAATTATACACCATGATCAAGTGGATTTTATCCCAGGTTCGCAAGGATGATTCAACATAGGAAAATCAAGTAATGAAACACCATATTAAGAGAATGAATAAGAAAAACTTCTCAATTGATATAGAAAAAGCATTTCAGAAAACCCAGCACAATTTCATAATAAAAACACTTAGAAAACTAGGAATAAACAGAAATTTCCTCAACATAATAAGGTTCATATATGCAAAACCCACACGTAACATCATACTAAATGGTGAAAGACCAAAAGATTTCCCTTTAAGATCAGGAACAAGACAAGGAAGCCCATGGTCATCAGGGTTATTCAACATTGTACTGGAAGTTTCAGCCAGAGAAATTAGATAAGAGAAGGAATTAAAGAGCATCCAAATTGTAAAGGTAGAAGTAAAATTTTCCTATTTGCAGATGACAAGATCCTATATACAGAAAATCCTGAAATAATCATTTACAAAGCTACTAGAGCTAATAAATGAAAATGGTGCAGTGGTAGGGTAGAAGATTCAACATAAAGAAATCAGTAGTATTTCTATATACTAGTAATAAATCATCTGAAGAGGAAATCAAGAAAAAAAATTGCATTTACAATAACAACTAAAAGAATGAAATATCTAGGAATAAATTTAACCAAGGATGTAAAGGACATATACACAGAAAACAGCGAAATATCAATATAAGAAATAAAAAATAAACCTAAATAAATGGAAGGATCTTCCATGTTCATGGATTAGAAGACTAAATATTGGTAAGATCCCAATTTTATTCAAAGCGGTTTACCACAACACGCAATCAAAATTACTTTCTTTGCAGAAATGGAAAAGCCAATTTTCAAATTTATATGAAAAGGTAATGGGACCTGATTCCAAAATCATCTTGAAAAAGAAGAATGAATTTGGAGAACTCACACTTCCAAATTTAAAGCTTTTTACAAAGCTTCAGTTAATACATAATAGTGCTGGCACAAGGGTAGATACATGAAATATCAGAATCATATTAAGAGTTCAAAAATAAACACTCATATCTATGGCCAACTGATTTTTTTCAGGAGGTACCAGATATTGAACCTAGGACCTCATACATATGAAGCAGGCGCTCAACCTGAGCTATACCCATTCCCCACCAACTGATTTTTGATAAGAGTCAAATCCACTCAATTGGAAAAGAATAGTTTCTTCAACAAATGGTGCTGGGAAAACTGGATGACCCTATGCAAAAAAATGCTGGTGGACCGCTACCTCACACCATATAGAAAAATGAACTCAAACTGGATCAGTGACCTAAATATAAGAACCCAAAGTATAAAACTCCTAGAAGAAAACATTGGGAAGCATATTCAGGACTTTGTGTTTTGGCATTGCTTTCCTAGGCATCACAATGAAAGCATGAGCATCAAATGTAAACAACTATAAATGGGAGGTCTTTAAAATTACGAACTTTTTTGAATCAAAGGACTTCATCATGAAAGTAAAATAGACAACCTATTGAATAGGAGAAATTATTTGAAAAGCACATGTATAATAAGGGTTTAATATCCAGAATATATAAAGAAATCTCAGTAACAAAAAGACAAATAACTGAATTAAAAATGGGCAAAAGACGTGACTAGATATTTCTCCAAAGAAGATAGACAAATGATCAAGAAGCATATGATGTCACATTTATGTCATCTAAATCTGCTTTAAAAATAAAACATTTCCATTTAAAAAAAGAAGTACATGAAAAGGTGCTCAACATCATTTTTTATTAGGGAAATTCAATTCAAAACCATAATGAGATACCATTTCATAACTACTAGAATGGCTACTAATAAAAAATGGAAAATAACAAGTGTTAGAGAGGATGTGAAGAAATAGGAACACTGCTTCATTGCTGGAGGCAATGTAAAATGGCACAACTGCAATGGAACAGTTTGGTAGTTCCTCAGAAAGATAAGTATAGAATTATCTTGTGACCTAGGAATTCCACTTCTAGTTATATAAGGATTGAAAGCAGGGACTCAAACAGATATTTGCACACCATGTTCTTAGTAGAATTATTCACAATTACCAAAAGATGGAAGCAAACCAAGTATCCAGCAACAGATGAATAGATATACAATAGAATATTATTCCACCATAAAACAGAATGAAGTTCTAATGCATGCAAAAACATGAATGAACCTTGAAACATCTTATTGATTGAAATAAGCCAGGCACAAAAGTACAAATATTGTATAATCTCATTGATATAATGAGATTAGTATAAGCAAATTCATAGAGTCAGAACTAGAATATAGGTTACCAGAGGTAAGGTGGGGTAGGGAAGGGCAAGGTAATGCTTAATTGGTGCAGAGTTTCTGTTTGGTGTGATGGAAAAGCTTTGGTAATGGATGGTGGTTATGGTAACACAACTTTGTGAATGTAATTAACACCAGTGAACTGTATAATTGTATATAGTTAAGAGAGGAAATTGTAAGTTTTATATTTGTTACCAGAATAAATTTTTTAAAAACACACAACAGCAGAGGACTGTACAACAAAAGCAGGGCCTTAATATAAACCATGGGCTATAGTTAAGAGTATAACTATAATAATATTGTTTCATCAATTGTAACAAAGTTACCACACCATTGCAAAGTGTTAATAGGGAAAACTGTGTGAGTGAGGAAGATATATGGGAGCTATATTTTCACCATGATTTTTACATAAACTTGCAACTTTTTTAATAAAAAGAAGTTACTAAAAATCTCAAAATACAGATATTTCCCAGACAGTTGGCTTATTGCCATTATACTGCATTAGATAAGAATCTAGAGAAAGAGAAACGTTCCTGTGAAAGGACAGTAGCAACATGGCACAGCATGGTGGGGTGCAGGAAATCTTAGTGAGCACTCACTGGGTGACTTTGGAAAAAAGGACTTTGACTCTCTGCTCCCTATTTTTCTCCTCTACAAGTTGCCAAGGTCCATTTATGTTCTAAGCCATGAAAAAAAAACCACATTTTTGACTCAGATCATAGCAACACTTATATGATTTTTAAATTTTTATTTTTATATAAATGTTACAAGTTACTCCATTATATGATTTTTGTCAAAAGTCCAATTTTTTTGTAAAGAAAAAAATAAAAATCATTTAAATGAAAGTTCAAATATCCAGAATACTTAGGATATCATTTCTCAGTTCCTTGGTTTAAAAGCAGAGCCATCATTCAGTATGTGATTAATGAACTGAAAATAGGAGATTACCAGGAAAGTTAGCTTTTTATTAACTTATCTAGCTTGTCGGATAAAAAACTGATAAAGAAGACTAAATCCATCCCCTGCTGAAGTGTGGATGATTTTATAATTAATCAAAGCCATAGCCTTCAATAATGCAAAAAGTACTTACTGAGCAACAATTAAATGCAGGTCATTGTGACAGATGCTTAGCAGAATGCAGAAAGGGATAAACAGGAGTTTATTATCTCACCTCCCTGCTTAAAACTCCCCAGCAGCACACTATTGCACTTGGAATAAAATCCAAATTCATTGCGTAGCCTTTTAAGGCCTGACTCTTAAAGCTCTCACTTTTCTAACATCGTCATCTGCCATTCTCTTCCTTACTCTCCTTTCTCCAACCAAAGTCGCCTTTTACATCCTTGTACAGTTAAGCCTTTTCTTGCTTCATGGTCTTTGAATCTACTCCTACTTGATATTCCATTCCCACTCACCAGTTAATATGGCTACACCCAGATGCTTATACCCTGATTTTCAGGTTTGCCTTAAATGCCACTTCCTCAGCCAGGTTTTTCTTAAGCACACTCTCCTTTATGTCCCCACCCCCACCATCATCATCGCCATTATTTTCTTTCTCACCCCCATGTTTGTTTTCTTTCCAGTGATTCTCACAAGTTGTAATTGTTTGTCAGTCTCCTTGGGCTATGCCTGGGTCTGGGGAGGGGCCAAGGATTGGTGATCTCTTTTGTTCACTTGTATTTTCAATAGTTAACAGAATGCCAACTTATTGAATGAATGGAAAAGTGAGATTAGTGTAATTACAATAGCTATAACATAAGGCAGAATACATTAAGTATATGTACACTAGAAAAAATTGGATGAAAGATTAAGAGTGCAAAGCATGGTCTGAGGAGTGAAATAAATCTCATGTAGGGTGTGTGAGAGATCATAATCGCTGAGACCATATAATGGAGGATTTTGAGGGATACTCCAGAGAATCTGTCTTTATTCCGTGAGCACTGAAGATTCATTTAAGGTTGCTGATCAAGAGGGTATATTTATTAGCTCTGTGTTTCAGAAGGATCACTTTACTTCCAGGAAAAATGTATATGGGATAAAGAGAGAAAACAGTGAATGGCCAGGGATTGGGAAGAAGGCCAGGACAATGGGCCAGTCCAATGTATTACAAACAAATAAAAGAGAAAAAGGAAAGAACGGGAAAGAATGAAAGGAACTTTGCAATTGGTTGGATGTGGAAGACAAGAGGATAAGGAGAAGAAGATTCTTCCAAGGCTACACCAACTGGGGAATGTGTGAAGAGCAGAGATTTTGGTTTTGCAGGAGGAAGATGATGGGTTCAATCTTTACCACTGTAGCCATTTGACAATGAAATGGAAGAAACAGACTCCAGAAGATGGTTACCTTCAGTCATCCATATCCTTCTCCTATGCAATTCTCCCTCCCAAATATCTCTTTTTTTCCTGTTCATAAGTGAATATGCCTTTAGTTTGGGGCTCTTTACAAAAAAATTTAAAAATGTATGAAATACAGATGTGCTTAAAAGAGAAAGCGAGAACCCCTTCTTGGCATATCACATACTACCTCTGCCAAAATAGCCTCTGCTCACAGTTTGGAATATCTTCCAGCAGGCTTTTGATGCATATATTAATTCACATTTTTTACACAAACAAGACATTATAATACATACTATTCTATAACCTGCTTTCTATTTTTATTTTTCACTCTATAGATGGTGAACACTTTCCCTGGTTAAAACATATAGATGCTACTCATCTTTTTAAAGGACTGTTTGGTATTATATTGTGATATGGTCTATAATATATTTAATCAATCCACTAATGATGGGTATTTGGGATATTTTCTATGTTTATTATTATAATCAACACTTCAATAAATATCCTTAAATACATATCTTTGTGCAGCTACTTTGGTTATTTTTCTAGGCGTATCGTCTAAGTATTAGTTGGCTCAACATTTCTAGAGTGTGATATAGGATTATGTATCAGAACCGAAAAGGGCATCATGGACATATCCTCTGGCCCAACAATGCTAACCTCCCTTTATAAAATGACAACATGTAAATTAAGAAGTAGTTCTGAAGTAATTTATTTCAAGATCTGCTAGGTCCTTCTGGATGAAAGTCATAGCATTCATTCCCCCCCCACCCCCACCCCAGCCTCTCAAGAGATAAATGAATTTCTGCAAAATAAAGGCAGACCTCTACAAGAGGGTTTTTGTTTGTTTGTTTGTTTTGGTTTTGCTTTTGCTTTCTAATTTAGGCCCAGCACCATGACTAACACAGACTGACATCCCTGACCAGTATTAGTTACCTACTCCTGGGGCTCTCACAGCATTTGGTTCACACCTTGATTTAGCACTTTTCCACTGGAGTGTGACAATTGATTTACTTACCGATTTTCCGGGCTAGACTCTGAGCTCCCCAAGGAAAGGGACTCCTCTTATCCATTACTGTATCTCAGTGTCTAAGACAGAGTAAATACTGAACAAGTGTTTGTTGCATGAATGAAGGCATGGATGAATATGTAAATGAATGAAAGAATAAGAGACCATACCACAAAACTATTTCCAGTATTAATAGAAAATTTGGAAGGATAGAAGGGAAATTCCTTCTCTTTTATATTCTACCACTATGATATTCTAACCAAAACTTAAGAAATATGCTGGAGATCTGTGTAGAATAGTACTAATTCAAATTCAAATTGTATTCCCCTCCACCCATCTGCAGCTTTTCCACTCACCTATGTTTCTCCTCTAAAAATAGAACTCAATGAAAATCATCTGGTGGTACACTGAAAGAACTTCTGGTGGAACCATGGATTATTTTAGGAGGTACATAGGCCCATGTTTCTTATATACATATATATATATATAATTTTAAATAAATAAAAGATTTGATATGTATGTATATATAATAAAATTGATTTAGTAAATAAAATATATCTATATTTATTTTTATATCATATTACATATTTTTAAGTTGTATATTTTTATTGAAGTTAAACAAATTTTTTAACTTGAAAGAATAAAGTAGACAAGGATGTTATAGTCTGACAATATAATATTCTCTCATTTTTGGTAGATCACTAAAATATAACAAAAGGTTGTTCTCTATGCTGATTTTAAGGTTGTCCACTTAAGCCATTATTTGGTATTCTTTGAGCAGGTTAGCCTCTTAACTCTTTAGAGTTTCTCCTCACAAGCATTCATATATTATACAAGAAACATTCACAGTTTATTCGGGAAACATTCAGACTCTATACAGGATGTATAAATTTGAGACAGGACAGTAAAAACACAATTTAGCTGCAACGCTATTCCAGCTACATTGTGGTATTATGTTGTTCAGTCAATTGTCCATTACTTAAAACTAGGCTTTAATAGTGTTTTACATATGTAGAATTCTCCCTATATAAATAATTCTATATATAATATATGTATACGACTCACGCATCACACTCACGTCACAAATATTATTTCTTAGAATACATAAAACGTCAGGTAAAGAAAATTATTAAGTAAATAATAGTGCAGATGGCACAGGGAAAGAGCAACAATTGTGAAGGTGGGACTGGAACGTCTGGCATTAGGGAAACACTGCCCCAGGGATTAGCAGGACTACTCTACAGTCTGAATCGGGCTAGTGAAAGTTAGTAATTAGAACAGCAGATAGAGAATGGATACAATTTACAGTCACAGCTTTATATTCTGTCAGCAGTCTTCATACATGTGTCTTTTCCTTGGGTTTAGGAGTCAATTTTCAAAACTGCACTTGCTCCCCAATACCCCTTTCCCCTCAAAAAAGCAACTCCTCATGCCCTTAATAGAAATAACCTCTAACGTGGCTGTTCCTAAAAAACAAGGTAAATCTACTGAGAACTCTCCCCAGACCTTATCTTCAGCAAGGCGTAGTGTCAGGAAGCAGAAAATGCAGTTTGTCTCACATTATCTGTAATACGATAGACAGTCCTTCATTTTAACAAGGTGCCACTGCCAATATGGGTTCTGCTGGGTGAGAAGCAGATGCAATGATTTCTCTATTTATATGAGTGGAATGGATCCCTGGGGGAGTGGAGGTAATTGATAATACCTTCTGTGGGCTGCCACGTGTGGCAAATCACAGGAAGGGATGAGATCCTGTTGACAGGGCAGGGAACCTGACTTACTTCCAGGGGACAGCTGACAGTTAAGTTAGTACGGGAGCGTCTGCTAAGTCACACACACACGTGGTCAGACATAACGTTTAGCCCTCACATGTGCACAGGGGGCCACGAATGACTACTTATAACAAGGTCAGGAGAGTGTCCAGGGGCGGAAAAGCCTCAAATCATGCCAAGCACAGGGTGGCTGAAGAGGCTGGGAATGCGTGGCTGGGGGCGTGGAGAGCAGAAGAGAGCAAAGTCACTCTCCACAAACATGGAAGGGAATATTCTAAGGCACAGAAATCAGATCTGCTAAGAGCACAAGCTCTGTGCTTCAGATGGACTGGATTTGGTTTGATCACCAACTTTAATATGCACTGTGCTGTGACATTTGGACAATCACTTCATGCCCCTTGGCTTCAATTTGCTCCTCTGTAAAATGGGGATCATAGCAATTATCAAGTTCTTGTGAATGAGACAATATCATACAACATTTAACACAATGCTATCTTTGATTAATATTAATGTAACTGAAAGGCTGGACAAGCAAGTTTCAAATTCTGTAATAAAAATATGCAATTATATTTTGGATTGCCACTGCTCCTAGAACCTGCTCTGTGGTTTAGTAGAAGTACTGCCTTGGATAAAAAAAATATAGGCAGTCCCATGACATTTCTGGTCACCCTTAGAAAGCTTTATCATCACTCTAACTCAATTGCAGTCTTGATTTAGAAATTGGAATGTCTAGTCTGGTAGGCAAACACACATTTCACTCTTCTTTAAAAGGTAAGGAACCCCTGTCCCCAGCTACAGCCAGCTACAGATGGCCCATCTACAGGTATGATTGGCTTTGACTTTCTCTCTCCTGCTTACCTGCCCCCACAGGTGGCTATGGCGTGTGACCTCCTGGAGTATACTTGGGAGAGGTGGAAGATACATGAAGGATCGTGGTTCTTCCATGGATGGTACTGTCCCTTTTTTGTTGTTGTTGTTACATATTCCCCTCTTTCTGCTTGCTCTTGCTGTGTTCATTTTTGCATTCTTCTATGTCTGCTCTGTCTCCTCCCATTGCGGTGATGTGCCGAGTCAGCTCACTGCGCAGGCGGTTCTGCTCCGTTCGTGGGTGGCTCTGCTCTGTTCGCGGGCGGCTCTGCTTCCATTCGCAGGCAGCTCTGCTCCGTTCGCGGGCAACTTGCCCTGCCTGTGGCGACTTTGCCCGGCCCGTGGCGGCTTTTTGCCCTGCCCACGGCGGCTCTGCCCCGCCCATGGCGGCTTGCCCTTCTCAAGGCAGTCTGCCTGCCTGGAGAGGCCCCCGGGAACCAAACCCGGGGCCTCCCATGTGGTGAACCGGCGCCCCTGGGCTACAGCCGGCCCCCAGTACTGTCCTTTGAGGGCATCCTGCTCCCTGGGACTGGCAGATTTTTGAGGCAGCCTGTATCTCTCATGAACACAGTTATGGGTCTTTCCCTGCTAAAAGCCTCCAACTACAACTCCTTTGGCTGGCTGTTCCTGCCCCCCACAGCTTCTGGCCCTATGGGAATATTCTCAGCCTCTTCCAGTTGGGTCCCCTCACCCTGGCATGTGGTCCTCTTGGGCAGGATCCCTTTAAAATGACCTCTGGTTGACAGGCATACCACATATCATAAGGTCTATATCTGGCCCCAGGAGACTTGAGAACCTTCCACCTCATCAGAGGGGAGTGCAGTCATGCCCTGGAGCAGTCCCCTCCTCCACAGTCCGCTTGAGTTTTCCCAGGTCCAGCTCCAAACAACCATGACCACATCCTTCAACTTCTCCCCAAATAGCACCACCAATACCTTCTCACTAGAGGTGAGCAGGGTGGTGGGAAACTCAGCACCACATTTTCCAGGAAATCTTCAGAAAACCATCATTCCGTTTGTTTTTAAATTAATACTCCATGTGAGTGGGGAGTTTAATTGTTATCAAAGTGATTTCATCTCCTTTGAAATATTGCATATGGTC
>PVKH010021909.1:0-14225 GCA_004027955.1 Chaetophractus vellerosus
TTTTTTTTTAACCTGGGAGATAAGAGGAACCTCTAAAATACTGGCCTGAGAAAACCTAACCTCCCTTTGTTATTTCAATAGCTGCAATCTGAGCAGAGGTCAATTTGAGTGGTGCACTAAATAATGTGAGATATAATCTCTTCAATTCCATTTAAGTCCCCTGCTTAAAAGGCTTACACACCAGTCCATCCAATTTAGGGATGGATGCAAGTCGTTCTCAGAGGTCAGCAAGTCTACTGTGCTTAATAGGTCAAGTAGTAGACTCCATACTCCAAAGCAGGTGTTCTTAACCAGGGGTCCATGAGCTTGAATTGAAATTTAAAAAAAAACAAAAAAACATTATTCCTGTGGGGACATGTTGGTGCGGATGTGATATATTTATTAAATAATACACAGTACAGTGTGGACTTAGTAAGGGGTCCGTGGTTTTCACCTGACTGGCAAAGGGGTCGGTGGAACTAAAAAGGTTCAGAACCCCTGCTCTAGAGTGAAGTATCCTATTCATCTTGCTCCTTTGATTGCTATTACCTTTTTTCTATCCAGGGTCACACACACACAGACAGAAATTTAAGTAGTTTTTTCCTTACAAAAATATAAGACTTCTAACTCACTTGCTGACCAATAGCATAAAACTTTAATAAACAATACATCATATGACAAAAATAAATAATTCTGTTCCAAGTTATGATTAGTTACAGAATAATAATTAGGAAATTGTAGGTAGAGAGAGGAAAAGAGAGAAAGATAAATGGTAAACAAGGTAAACTCTTCTTATATCTGTAGTCTAAGTTATCTGCTTTCATAGGTCATTCATATTCCAATTAGCTGGATAGCCACTGTTCAGATTTCAGCCATTATTCCAAACATAGGAGGCTTGGCTCTCCAGTTGATAACCATGGCAGCCAACTAAAAGGGCACTGGTGCTCTGAACTGGAAAGCAGTGGTTGGAACAGTAACTTCCTGGGCTGGAGGAAATCAAGCCTAGAAATAGATCCAGCCCAGGCCAGAGGTTTTCTCCTCATGACATGTGGATATCTTAGTGGTAGTTGCTGGCTGATACTTTTCTACTAGATTAGCTGTCATTTTCTCTCTTCAGGTGAAGCATTTCATTTCTCTTGAGAAGGATGAATATCTTCTATTAAGGAAAAGCTTGACTAAGGTGACCTACTTCTATCTTTACCAAGCAAGCAAGTGAAAAGCAGTTTACAAGGCTCTTGATTGGGGATTTCTGTGTTTCTTTCACAGAGATTGAGACAGTGAAATTGGCCCGTTCTGTCTTCAGCAAACTACACGAGATTTGCTGCAGCTGGGTGAAAGACTTCCCTCTCCGCAGGAGACCCCAGCTCTATTATGAGACATCAATCCATGCCATCAAAAACATGCGCAGGAAAATGGAGGACAAACATGTCTGCATTCCTGACTTTAATATGCTCTTCAACCTAGAGGTAAAGGGCACTTCCAGAGAGCCAGTGAGATTTTAAAAAACAAAACAACAAAAACCTTCATGGCCCTGTTAGAAAAGAAGAACTTCTAAAATATTTTTAAGTGTCTCTGATAGATTAGAATTGGGACAAAAGTTAAATGGAACAAATTTATTTTAGACAACAGAAAGAACTATTTATTTTATATGTTATTTTGATAGGTAATGTATTCAGATGTTCAAAATTAGGGAGAAAATCTCTCTTGTCTTCGAAACACTCAGTTCTTCTCCATGAAGGCAATGGAAGTTACTACTTTCTTGTATAATCTTCCAGAGCTATTCTAAAAACATACAAGCAAAAAGGGAAAGTATTATATCTCAATAAAGCTATTTTTAAAGTAAATTATGTCTATAGCATAATTAAATGGGGTTTATTCTCACATTACTGTGTTGCTGAAACAACACAAAACAAACATAAAAGAATGAAATCGAAGCAGAGACTTTTCTGATGTCATGTGATTTTCTTTTTAAAATTTTGGTCTTTGAGTTAGGAAAGTAGCTGGAATTACATTTCATGAATCTCTGTGACTGACAAATTGGATCCAAATGAGCCTTGTCAGCTTAATAACCATTTTCTTGTCATCTTCTTCTACTTTTTCTATTAAAGGTATTATGTTAATACAAACAGAGGTGGGTTTGTTTCCTTTGCCTGTCACTTGCCTCTTTTCTTCATTCAAATCCATAACTTAAAAATTACAATGTAGTAATTTTTACAAAGCACAATATTTCCTTCTTTTAGCAGTTAAATTTCAATTTTAGCTGTCAAGGTCTCATCAGCAGTGATGGTGGGTTGTTAATTGGTGTTTTTATTATAAAGATAGATCAGCTGGTATCTTTGTTTCCAAACATTACCATGCTCTTGCAAATGTAACCAAAAGGCTCTTGTGTGATAAATAATCCTTATATCACTAGCCACCTGAAGATTATGAAGATTATACTCAGGTTTAAGGGCATTATTACTGTTTGTTGACCTAGTTTAATTTTCATTTTGCCTCCTAATTTCAAAATCAGCTCAAAGGCCTAAGTCTGAAAGGAGCACCTTGCTATCATGAAACAAAGCTTTGAGAGCAATTTGGCATCACATGATTACAACCTTATACATTTTCACACCCTTTGATCTGGTAATTTCACTTTTAATTCTTTATCATTTGGAAACAGAAGTGCAGAAAAGTCTTGCACATATGTTTTGTTTGACATAAAGTGATATGTATTGTTTTTCACAGCATTGTTTGTAGTAATAAAATATGGAGACGCTCTAAAACATTAAATAACAGGAATGATAATTGATATGCTCATAGACATATATATCCATTTAAAGAAGATCTTTGAATAACACTTAAGGACATGGGAAAATACTAATGATATGGTAAATGAGAAAAATCAGGATATAAAATTCTATGTACATTGTGATCCTAATTTTATATACACACATACGTACAGAATAGAGACTGGTTATTTATGCATGGTAGGATTTTAGTGATATTTATTTCCTTCTTTACATTTCTGTATTAGTCCAAATAAACACACATTATCTTTATAAGAGGGGAAAAATCAGGCAGTTACTTTTCAAAAAGAAGCTATAGAATTTTTTTGAGCAATCCACATGGCTCCTTTCTGTTTTGTCTGATGATATATTGCTTAAGAATTTCCCCACCAGTTCTTACATTGCTTAAAGTTATACTCTTATGTCCTTCATAGAGCTATTATAGCTACCACCCCTCATTTGTGATGCTCCCACATCAGCTCACTCATTATTTAAAAACTACTGGAATATGACACTATTTTTCAATTTTTACCACTATACTTCCCAACTGAGTTGTTTAAAAATGTGTACTGCTTTAGTATATGTAAAATTTCTATATATCAGGACTTCTAGACGATTCTGTTTAATCAGTTACATCTCCAATAACTTATATAGATGGTGTTGACTAAATTACTAAATTAACAAATTTTAAAGTCTGTATTAAATATAGATTTCATAATATCTGGGTGCTATCGTTACTCCTTGGCCATTAACTTTGGTACTTTTATAAATGCAGTATGTCTTTTAAAAGAACTTTACAAAGCACAGATATACTTGTTGTTTTAATAGTCCTTCCAAACCCTATAAGATAGCACCTCATCCCTACCTAACAGATGAAAAAACAAGCACAAGAAAATTATTCTCTTAAGAATCAATGACAGGATCTAGACTCCTTCTAAAGCCCAAGGAAAGAGAAATAAAGTGAAAATCATGACATCCTGTTGCATAAAAGTATGTAAGAATCATAGATTATCTAAGTGAGATAGACCTGAGATTTTAAAACCAGAAGATGAAGAAGCAAGTTACTTGATGGTTTAAATGTAATCTTGGAAACAGGCCTCCTTTGTCAAGACAAAGCACAGACTAGGAAAACCCTCCTCTGGGAGTTGCCTTTGAGCATAATTTAGCCAGATGGTGGGCAAGGGTGTGAAACTAAATCTTGGAGCATGGGGTGAAACAAAGTGGCAACATGTGATGCCCTTTAAGTTTGGTTAACTAGTTTAAAGATTCTATGCTATTTATGGTGCAAATACCATGAATAGTGAAGGAGGTATTATAGTTTAGAGCTATGCATATGCTTTCATGTCTCTATGTATTTTAAACAACTTGAACATAATTGGTCTTGTGCTGTTTGGCCAATTATTTCCCATTGTTCTCATGTTCTAATTTTATTATTTAAAGTACTTGCATTTTGAAAAAAGTACTCAATCTAGAACAGCTTTTGCTGCTTTACTCCTCAGACCTTCCCTTTCCTCCCCACTTCCCCACTTAATATCAGAAATTTTGAAGCAAGTGTATGTGGGTGGTTTCCATGGTACAAGACAACTTTTCACAAAGAGAAGGCACTTCAGCCCGAGCTAATTGGGCATGATGTGTTCCAGTGTTCTGGTGTGTAAACACAGATGCCCTAATACTGCAGGTATTCCAGCAATTGATCAGGCACATCAGAAAAGGGAAAAAATTAGTCTTGTGTATCTGGATGGCAAATGCGGTGGAAGAAGAGGATGAGCAAGTGTTTTCCAGGAGATTGGTGCATTTGAATCATGCTATACCTACCTGCCATTAACCAGCTGTTGTTTCTATTGACAGGACCAGGAAGAACAAGCTTACTTTGCAGTGTTTGATGGCCATGGGGGAGTGGATGCTGCCATTTATGCTTCCATTCACCTCCATGTTAACTTAGTACGCCAGGAGATGTTCCTCCATGATCCTGCTGAAGCCCTGTGCCGGGCCTTCCGGGTCACTGATGAGCGGTTTGTGCAGAAAGCAGCCAGAGAGGTACGCTGTCATAAATTCCAGCCCAGGAAAGCATTAGCCTAGGTCAACTTTGTCTGTGGTTAAAAGACTCTTTTGGATTTTCCCTTTCTGAGCAGGCATTATTTAAAATTTCCTTCCAAATTGTATTCTTAACCCTCAAAACTGGATTTGGTGATAGTTCTAAGTCCTTTTTCAGGTACAACAGTATTGGTGGGGTATTGTGATGTACTGGATAGAAACTCTCAAACTGTAATTTTCTAGAAAGTCTTCATTGCTGCATTTGGCAGGTGAGTTTTGACTTTCTTATTCACCATTGCCTGTCAGGTTCACACTAGAACCATCTCTCTGAGCAGACTCTTGCTGACAAGACCTGGGTATGGTGATTAAAACAATGGTCTAAAAAGGAAAGAGAAGCTGGGCTAACTTCCATACATCTGGTTCTAAATGGGTAGGCAGTGTTTTGCTGTGAATCCTTTCAGGGTAAATTTCCTTGGGGAAGGATGAATCCTTAGATGATCCTTGAACTGATTTCTCTTAAAAGGAAGAAGAGTCAGAGCTCATGTCCTATATTGCTAAGCTTAATCAAACCTATGTTTTTCAGTCTGAATGAATGACAGGGGCTCTATATTAAGATCTAAAAGTAAGAAATTTAATCTAATCATTCTGGGCATGAGTACATAATTAACTACAGTACTGTATATTGGCTATTTAACTGCAGGCCAATATAAAGAAAATATTTTAAAAAAATTTTTTAGGTAATTACAGAATTACATATACAGAGTAAATAAGACTCCTGCCCTACAAATAAACATTAACTGTTTTTGAAATGGACTTGGAAAGAATATGATAATCATTTAATCCATTTCTTTGATCACAAAACAATAGGGAAGTATGGAATTAATGAAACAGTAATTCAGAACTATTTGGCATTAAGCAAGGGAAATATTCTATATCTTATTTTTATTTTGTTTTTCTCTGAAGTTTGAATTAATCTGCAACTCCAATAACAGTAACTACTAGGGTCCACATTTAGAAATGGGGATGGAAAAGGAAATAAAAAATATTTGCCCTGGTTTTTAAAAAGTCAATTTTATTGATACATATTAATTAAAAAGCATATAATCCCTCCAAAGTGTACAGTCTATCCAAAGTGTACATTCAGTGGTATTTGGTATATTCACATAGTGCTGCATTCATTACTTCAATTATTATTAGAGCATTTTCACTATTCCAATAATAATAAACAAAAAACAGACTGACAAAAAAGCTTAATTATCACCTCTTAATCTCTCTATGTTTCCACTGCCATATGTAGCTGCTATTGTGTTTCCATCTTTCTAATTTATTTATATTTATATTTTGCAAAATGGAGTGGAACAATATATAGTACATTTTGTCTAGTTTCTTTCACTTAGTATATTTCCTTTTATTTTTTTTTACCCTTCCTGGAAGATTATTTATATATTACTATATACCACTGTCCCTATTTAGCTTTGGTTCTATTCTTACCTTATATTAACATCTTGAACATTAACATACATTTGTTCAGTTTCAAAGAAAAAGTCTTACATATATAATATTACCCATATTCATATTTTGAAGTTTTACTATGCTATACAGTCCCATGTTAAATTTTTTAGCCTTCCTTCTAGTAATATACATGACCTTAGACTTACCCTTTCAACCACTGTTTTAACCATATATTAGCACTGCTAGTTACAAATACTATGATATGCTTTAGCCATTTATATTCATTTCCAAGGATTTACAAACAACCCTTTTACCAGTTCTGCACAGTTTAACCCCCAGTTTTCCATTTTCTACCCTCATTCTATTTTCTGATGACCTATATTCTAATTATTAATGTCATGAGCTTACACAATATATTTAGTTCATAATAGCGCAATCACACAGTATCTGTCCTTTTCTGTGGCTTGCTTCACTGAACGTAATGTCCTCCAGGTTCATCCATGTTGTCATATGCTTCATGACTTAATATCATCTTACAGCTGCATAATATTCCATCATATGTATATCCCCACAGTTTGTTTATCCATTCATCAGTTGCTGGACACCTGGGTTGTTTCCATCTTTTGGCTTATTGTGAATAACAATGCTATGAACATTGATGTGCAGATGTCTGTTCACATCACTGCTCTCAGTTCTTCTGGGAATATACCTAGCAATGGTATTATTGGGTCACATGACAACTTCCTTAGGAACTGTCAAACATCCTTCACAGTGGTTGTACCATTCTACATTCCCACCAACAGGGAATAAGCATTCCTATCTCTCCACATCCTCTCCAACACTTGTAGTTTTCCATTTTTCTTTTTTAGGAGGTACCAGGGATTGAACCCAGGATCTCATACATGGGAAGCAGATGCTCAACCACTGAGCTACATCTGCTCCCCAATGACAGTTGGTTTTTTTGTTTCTTTTGTTTTTAAGAGGTACTAGGGATTGAACCCAGTACCTTGTACATGAGAAGCAGGCACTCAACCACTTGAGCTACACCTGCTCCCCAGTTTTCCATCTTTTTCATAGTGGCCATTCTAATTGGTGTGAAATGATATCTCAATGTGGCTTTTGTTTTGCATTTCCCTAATAGCTAGTGTTGAAGATTTTTTCATGTGTTTTTTCACCAATTGTATTTCTTCTTTGGACAAATGTCTATTCAAGTTTTTTGCCCATCTTTTAATCCAGTCATTTTTCTTTTTATTGTTGAGTTGTAGCACCTGTTTATATATCATGGATATTAAACCCTTATGGGATATGCGAATTTCCAAATATTTTCTCCCATTGAGTTGGCTGCCTTTTACCCTTTTCACAAATACCTTTGAGAGGTGCAAAGCTGTTTAATTTTGCTGAAGTCCCATTTATCTAATTTTTCTTTTGTTGCTTGTGCTTTGGGTGTAAGGTCCAAGAAACCACCTTGTACCACACGATCTTTAAGATGTTTTCCTACATTTTCTTATACTAGTTTTATGATCCTGGCTTCTGTATGTAAGTCTTTGATGCATTTTGAGTGGATTCTTGTAGAGAGAGTGAGATAGGGATCCTCTTTCATCCTTTTGGCTATGGATATCCAGTTCTCCCAGAAGCATCTATTGAAGAGACTGTTTTGTCCCAGTAATATGGACTTGGTAGGTTTCTGAAAAAACACTTGGCCATAGAGGTAAGGGTATATTTCTGGACTCTCAATTCTACTCCATTGATCAATGTGTCTATCTTTATGCCAATGCCATGCTGTTTTGGCCACTGTAACCCTGTTAATATGTCTCAAGGTCAGGTAGTGGGAGTCCTCCCACATCACTCTTTTTTTTTAGAATGTTTTTGGCTATTTAGGTGCACTTATGCTTCCAAATGCATTTGGTAATTGCCTTTTCCATTTCTATAAAGTAGGCTGTTGGAATTTTGACTGTATAGCATTGAATCTATAAATCAGTTTGGGTAACACTGACATCTTCATGTTATTTAGTCTTCCAGTCCATGAATACAGAATATCTTTCCATTTGTTTAGGACTTCTTTGATTTATTTTAGCAGTGTTTTGTAGTTTTCTGAATATAGGTCCTGTACATCTTTGGTTAAATGGATTACTAGGTATATGAGTCTATTTAGGTGTGAAATGATATCTCAATGTAGCTTTGTTTTGCATTTCCCATTGTAATTAGATTTTTCCTGATTTCCTCCTCAGATTGTTCAGTAGTAGTGTACAGAAAAATTACTGATTTTTGGTGCTGATCTTATATCGTTCTACTTTGCTGAACTCATTTAATAGCTCAGATAGCTTTGTCATAGACATTTTGGAATTTTCTAAATAAAGGCTCATGAAATCCACGAATAGTGAGTTTTACTTCCTCTTGGCCTATTTGGATAACTTTTTTTCTTCTTGTCTAAGTGCTGTAACTACAACTTCTAGTATACTGTTGAGTAACAGTGGTAGCAGTGGGGATCCTTGCCTTACCCATGATCTTAGATGGAAAGCTCACCTTTCCCCATTGCGTATGATGTTGGTTGTGGTTTTTCATATATGCCCTCTATCATATTGAGGAACTTTTCTTCTATAACTATCTTTCAATGTGTTTTTATCAGGAAAGGTTGCTGGATTTTGTCAAATGCCTTTTCTGCATCAATTAAGATGACCATATTTTTTTTCCTACAATTTGTTAATGTGGTGTATAATGTTAATTGATTTTCTTATGTTGAACCACCCTTGCATACCAGAAATAAATCCCACTTGGTCTTGGTGTATAATTCTTTTAATATGCTGTTGGGTTCTATTTGCCAGTATTTTGTTGAGAATTTTTGCATCAATGTTAATTAGAGATATTGGTCTAATTTTCTTTTCTTGTAGTATCTTTATCTGGCTTTGGTATTAGGGTGATGTTGACGTCATAAAATGTGTTGGGTTATTTTCCTTCCTCTTCAATTTTTGGAAGAGTTTAAACAGGATTGGTGTTCATTCTTCTTGGAATGCTTGGTAGAATTCACCTGTGAAGACATCTGATCCTGGATTTTTCTTTGTTGGCAGATTTTTGATGACAGATTCAATCTCTTTAAAATTGTTTTGTTGAGTTCTTGTGATTCTTGTAAAGTCAATGGAAGCTATTTGTGCTTTCTAGGAATTTGTCCATTTCATCTAGGTTGTGTAGTTTGTTGGCATACAGTTTCTCGTAATATCCTCTGTATTAGTCAGCCACAGGGGTGCCTTTTGAAATACACCAAAATTGGTCAGTCTTTATAAAGGGTATTTATTTGGGGTAGAAGCCTACAGTTACCAGGCCACAAAGCATAAAGTTCTTCCCTCACCAAAGTCCACGTGTTGGAGCAAGACAGCTGCCGACGTCTCCAGTGTTCAGGCTTCTGGGTTCCTCTGTTCCTGGGGCTGCGTTTCTCTCCGGGCTTAGCTTCTGTTTCCTCCACAAGTTCAGCTGTAGACCATAAGGCTCTCTATGCGTTGTGTCTCTCCACAAGGCCAGCTATATACTGTCGGGCGAACGGCTCACTCCAACATCAGAACTGCTCCTCAAATCTGCTTCTCCAAATCTCTGCAACTCAAATCTGCTGCCTAGCCTTTATACTTGAGACTACACCCACCGAGGGGTGGGGCTCAACGTCCCACTGACGTGGCAGTTAACGCCCTAATCATAACCTAATCATGCCCAGATTAACAGATCAGTTTACAAACACAATTCAATATATATATATATTTGGAATTCATAATTACATAAAACTGCCAAACCATTACATCCTCTTATGATCCTCTTTGTTTTTGTGGAGTCAGTTGTAACATCCTCACTTTCATTTCAGATTTTATTTGTGTCTTCTCTTTTTTTGTGTGAGTCTCACTAGGGGTTTGTCAATTTTTTACATCATCTTGAAGAAACAGCTTTTTGTTTTGTTGATTTTCTCTATAGTTTCTTTTTTTTCCCTCAATTTCACTCTTCTGCTCTAATCTTTATTATTTCTTTCCTTCTGTTTGCTTTGGGATTGGTTTGCTGTTCTTTTCCTACTCCCTCCAGGTGTTCAGTTAGGTCATTGAGTTTAGGTCTTTCGTCTTATTTAATATAGGCATTTAGAGCTATAAATTTCCCTGGCAGCACTGCCTTTGCTGCATCCCACAATTTTTGATAAGCTCTTTTCTCACCTTGATTTTTCTCAAGATACTTACTGATTTCACTTGCAATTTCTTCTTTGACCCACTGATTATTTAGGAGTGTGTTGTTTAGCCTCCATACATTTGCAAATTTACCTCTTTTCTGTCTATTATTGATTTCCAGTTTAATTCCATTTTGATCTGAAAAAGTGCCTTGTATAATTTCAATCTTTTTACATTTATTGAGAACTGCATTGTGCTCTAACATGTGGTCTATCCTGGAGAAAGATCCACAGGCACTTGAGAGGAAAGTATAACCCACTGAGTTTGGATGCAAGTTCTGTATATGTCTGTTAGGTCTAACTCATTTATCATATTGTTCAAGTTCTCTGTTTTCTTGTTGATCTTGTCTGGTTGTTCTATCTAATGATGTGAGTGGTCTGTTGAAGTCTCCAACAATTATTTTAGAGATGTCTATTTCTACCTTCAGTTTTGCCAGTTTGCCCTGGTTAGATGCATAAAGAAGATTGTTATTTGTTCCTGGTGGATTGTCCCTTTTATTAATATATAATGGCCTTCTGTATCTCTTATAACTTTTTTTTGCATTAAAAGCCTGATTTGTCTGATATTAATATAGCTACCCCTGCTCTTTTTTGGTTACTATTTGTGTGGATTATCTTTTTCCAACCTATCACTTTTAGCCAATTTGTATCCCTGGATCTAAGGTGAGTCTCTTGCAGACAGCATATGGATGGCTCATGTTTTTTATCCATTCTGTCAAGGTATATGTTTTGACTGGGGAGTTTAATCCATTCACATTTAATGATATTACTGTAAATGCATTTGTAGCAGATTGGCAGTTTGATATAGTTATGAATTCCAAAAAGATATTGGATTATGCTTGTAAACTGGTCTGTTCATCTGGGCATGATTAAGTTATGATTAGGGCTTTGAATAGGCCAGGTCAGTAGGGCATTGAGCCCCACCCCTTGGTGGGTGGGGAATGAAAGATAAAAGACATGCAAAGGACAGGGTTGGAGTTTATGTTGGAGTCTTGAGCTGGAGCTCCGGGAAGTAAGTATACAGAGGAGCTTGGTTGTGAGGAAGGAGAGAAGGACCCGGGAACAGAGAAGCTATTCACCTGATAGTTTACAGCCGGCCTTGTGGAGAGAAGCAAGCCTAAGCCCAGAGAGAGGCAAGCCCCAAGAAGAGAAGAACCCAAGAAACCTGAACCTCTTGGCAGATATCTTGCCTCAACATGTGGCAATGGACTTTGGTGAGGGAAGAAACTTATGCTTTATGGCCTCATAACTGTAAGCTTCTACCCCCAATAAATACGCTTTATAAAAGCCAACAGATTTCTGGTATTTTGCATCAGCACCCCTTTGGCTGACTAATACAGCATTATTTACTTGCACTATTTTATTCTTTGTTTTTCATATGACATTTATTTTTATCTGTTTTCTCTTTTGGTTATTCTTTCTGCTATTCTTGCTTTCTACACTATTCTCCAAGCCTGTATGTCCCATCTTTTTCTTTCAGGCTCTAAGGCTTCCTATAATGCTTCTTGCAAAGGTGGATTTTTTTTTTTTAACAAACTCTCTTAGTTTCTGTTTATTTGTGATTATTTTAAACTCACCTTCATATTCGAAGTGCAATTTTGCTGGACAAAGAATTCTCAGCTGGCAGTTTTTCTCTTTCAGTATCTGAATTATACCATACCACTGCCTTCTCACCTCCATGGTTTTGATGAGAAATCCGCATTAAGTCTTACAGGGTGTCCCTTGTATGTGATGTTTTGCTTCTCCCTTGCTACTCTCAGAATTTTCTCTTTGTTTTTGATGCCTGACATTCTGAGTAGTATGTGTCTGGGAGTAGGACTATTTGGATTTATTCTGATTGGGGTAGCTGCGCTTCTTAGACATGTAAATTCATTTCTTTCATGAGAGTTGGGAAATTTTCAGCCATTATTTCCTCAAATACTATTTCCACCCCGTTTCCCTCTTTTCCTTCTGTAACTCCCATGACACATACATTGTTGCGCTTTGTGTTATCATTTAACTCCCTGAGCCACTGATCAAGTTTTTCCATTCTTTTCTCTGTTCTTCTCTCTCTCCAATCAATTTCAGCTCTTCTGTCTTCTGCATCAATTATTCTTTCTTCTTCATTTCATGTCTGCTGTTGTATGCTTCCAATGTGTTTTTATCTCACCTACTGTGCCTTTCATTCCCGTAAGCACTGTTATTTTTCTCTTCAGGTTTTCAAATTCTTCTTTGTGCTTGCTTGATGTCCTATTAATGTCCTTTATCTCTTTAGCCATATTGTCTTTTAATTTGATTTAATTTAGGAGATTGGTAAGAACCTCATTGATTAGTGGTCTCAAATATTGTGCCACATCTGGGGCTTTGATATATTCCTTTACTTGGGCCATATCTTCCATTTTTTTTAGTATGGCTTGTAATTCTTTGTTGATATCTAGGCATTCGATTATGATGGTGAGTTTACTCTGATGCTCAATTTCTCTCTTTTGCATAGGGATTTACGGGAGGCTGTATGTTACTGTTATTCTTTGATTCTTTTATTTATTTTTTTCATTCTTTGATTGTTGGTTCAACCTGTTCTAGTTCTTTAGGATTATCCCTATTTAGTTGCTGAAATCTGGACTATGGTCCCAGGAATGGATTGCAGAGCTGCTTTTAAGGGCCTTGGGCAGGGAGGCTGTAAAGGCCTGAAAAAATCTCTCTTACTAACTTTGACTTTCCTCGCTTGCATTTCCTTGGTCCATTAGCAGTTGGTGGTCTTTGGCAGCCCTCTCAGTATAAACCTGGGTGCCGTGTGTTTGCTGCAACACCAACCACAGCAGTGTGACACAGGATCCTGCCTCAAGGCTATTCAGAGCCTCGCAAACCAAACTTTCTTAAGAGTCTATTCTCCAACCTTTGCCAGCAGCCCCCTCCCTTTTCCCAGGTAGGAAATAATTCTGCATGCCTCTGCATCCTCAACAAGCAGTCCTGGTTGTAGGGAGGGTGTTGTGAAAATTTTATTTCTTTTGGCCCCTGCTGGCTCCCAAGGCAAACAGTGGTGCAGCCCTACCCAGCATTGAAGGACTTGTGGGACACAGCTGACCAAATTTTTTGGCCAAAAGTTGAATCAGCTATAGGCTGCGTCTCTCTCTTCCCCTTTCCTGGGGAGGTGAACCCCTGCAGCCCCCCTCTGACCATAGCTGCCAGCCAGAGGCTGGAGAATTCAAAGCTGTCTGCTCAAGGGTGAGGAAATGGACGCTGGCAGCTGCACTTTTACTGTTTTCCCACTGAGATTCTCCATTACCCTTCTCTCTTTTAGGTGGTGTTTAGCCTCCCCCTGGTGCCCTAAACCCTAAAAGATTTTTTTCAGACCATTTCTGCCTGCCCTTTAGCTATTTTTCTGGGAGAGAAGTGTCCTCTTCTCTCTAATCCTCCATCTTTCCAGAAGTCCCCAAGAAATAAAATTTTTGACCTTAAACCTTCCCAGTGTCTCTTGAAGGTGAGCACTCAGCTTGGCTCTGCCTGTGCTGCAGAGGCTGGCTGTCATCATTATGGCTCAGGACAAGACCTGGCCCCTCATATGTGATCTGTATTCACCACTGTGAAACTTAGAATTATTTTTCTTCATCCTCTGTTCTATTCTTTCCTCTGTGTCCTCAAAATTTTGGCTTTTTTTCTGATCATGTTTAACCTCATTTGCCTTGTCTGTGATCCTGGTGGCTCAGTCCTGCCAATAGTTCTCTACAATCTTGAATAATTTAGGTTTGTCTCAGCAGTTACTTTTCTTCTTGCTGAGCTTCCATGTGCTGCTAACTGCTAGGAAGAAAGTAGCTATTCCTGTT
>PVKH010021910.1:0-14221 GCA_004027955.1 Chaetophractus vellerosus
CAAAAATGGCATGGCCCCACCCAGCCTAGAAGGGCTCCTGGGACACAGCAGACCAAATCTGTGAGTCAGAAGTTGAGTCAGCCTTAGGTTGTATTCCTCTCTCTCCCCTTTCCTGAGGATGTGGTTCCCTGGCATCCCCTTTGTCTGTAACCATCAGCCCTAAGGCCTGAGAATTCAGAAGTGTCTATAGTATGGGGGAGGGTGCCAGCATTTGCAGCTGTGGCTTTTAACTGACAGTTTTGCCATCACCATTCTTTTCCTTTGCTCATCTCTCCTCTGGGAGGTGTCCAACCTTTGCCTTCCAACATCCTAGACTCTAGGAGATTTTTTTCCAGGTTGTTTCTGCCTATCCTCTAACTATTTTTCTGGGAGAGAAGAGACTCTGTGTCTTTCTAGTCCGCCATCTTTCTGGAAGCCCAAGTTATTATGGTTTGAGATGGCAGAATAGTGAAAGCAATTACTAGAATCATTAAAGAATAGCAATGCCAGGACCCTCAAAATATCTTATTGGTGAAGCATTTTCCAAACCATATAAATTCTGAGAAATGTTATTGAATATTTCTTGATAAAAGGTGTTCTGTGATTAAATGTTTGGGGTAGTCTTGATGAAATTTTTAAAAATACCCATTCCTGTAGAGCCATTATTATGCTAATGAGCATTCAGAGTCTCCAAAAAGGGTATATAACATTAAGAATTTTCAGACTTATTTGATCATAGATCTCTTTCCCAACACAAAACATCACCGGTTAAAATTTTGTGGATAGAATTTGGTATATGCTAAACTAAGTATTTTTAAGACAAATGTATATCTATTAGATCTATTAATTTCTTAACGAATGTCTAACTCAAAGGCTAAAATATGGCTTGTGTTTGTATACTTTTTAAAAGATAAAACTGGTTCCAATATTTCAGATATGAAATTTTTCCAAAGTTATTCAATTAATTGCAGATTCCTTCTTCATAAGTCTAATGTATGCAAATGTTCTTTATTTCCTCTTTTTCTCTTTTTCCATTTTGGCTTTTTAAACTTCTAGAAAAACAGCATGTGTACCTATGTTTCAAAATATTTACTGTTCCAGAGAATCATTACATCCAAAATCATGATTCCATTTTATGTGAACTTCTTTTCTATAAAGCAGGCTCTGGAAACTGCCTTGTTTACTGCCCTATATTGTCCTCTACTTAAGTTAGTCTCCACTTCAGAAGTCCTTGATTATTTATCAATCTAACATTTCCTGAGTGTCTGAAAAAGGAAAGATTCCATCTCTGAGTTGTTCACAGTCTATTAAGAAATGAGCTAAGGAATCCACATGGATTTTTGTAGAGAGAGAGGGAATAGCATGACCATGAAGAGCCCTGTCTGTAGAGTGAGATAAATTGAGTTTCAGTTCCAGCTCAAACATTTATAACCTGTTTCATTGTATGTAAATTACTTACATTCTAAGTTTCATACTGCTCAATAAACAAAAGGAAATAATAATATTTAACTCTAAGTCATTGTTGGTGCGAAAGAGATAACATATTCTTAGAATTTAGTTTCTAGCACCAAGTAAGGGCTTGGCAACATTATTATGATCTATTCATTTAAAAACCAAAGCATTTAAACTAAGAAAAAGACATAATATGATGGACAGTATGAGACAATGAAAGAATTTTCATTGAAACTCTGTGAAGGTAGTTGTATTTGAGTGTGCACGACCTATTCACTTCTGTAAAGGCAATGTAAAAATGCCAGAAATCATATTGAATAAGCATAAGTCATGGTGTCAACCAGGCTCCCAGGCTCACTTCTTAGAGGTTGCTTTGGAAAAATACATTGCCAAGCTGATTTTTGTTGTTTGCAGATTTCAGTTCTCTGTGGCTATAGCACTAAGGTCCCAGTTTCCTACTTGCTCTCAGCCCCTTGAGACTGACCGCATAATGTGCCACATGACCTCTTCCATCTTCATAGTCTGCCACAGACTTTCTCACCTCTCTGACCTTTAGATCCAGATTTAAAGAGCTCTTGGCGTTAGGTCAGGCCCACCTAGGTAATTTCCCTCTTTTAAGGATTTGGGACATTCATCTGTAAAATACCTTTTGCCATGTGACATGAACAGAATCACAGGAGGGACATCTCACCATATTCATAGTCCTGGGGATTTTACAAGGCATGTACACATGGTAATAGGGTTTTGGGGGCCACATTAGGGATTCTGCATACTACAGATTTAAAGTGTTAGAACTGTAATCAGAATATGTGTGTTTACTATTGTTATTACTGAGAATCTGACAAATTCATAGAAATTTTAAAACATTGCAATGTCATGGTAATGCAAGGATGTGGTGAAATGACACTCCAGTGCACCTTCAAAGAAATATATATTGGTGGAACTTTTCTGGAAGTCAATTTGGCAATGCTCATCGAAAGTCCAGTACTTCCATGTCTAGGAATTCGTCCCAAGTATATAATCAGAGGTATACACAAAGATATATGAAAGAAAATGTTAATTTTATTATGATATGTGATACTAAATCATTAAAAAGTACCCAAGCATCTCCCTTTAGAGGTTTGGTTAAATATTATGGCATAGCTGTTTACTGGAATATTATGTAACCTTAAAAACAAAAACAAAAACACACATGGTTTTGAAAGCTATTGAATAAGAAGGGGCTGTGGTCATGTTATAATTGGGGAATAAAGGTTACAAAGTTGCATTCACACTCATTCAAGTTTTGTAACATGCTGAGTGAGTACCCTTCCCTTTGTCTTTCTTGGGCTGTGTTATCTTTTGGTTTCTATGCCCTGTTAGGAGAGGTCTGGATCTCCTCACATTGCTTCAGGCCAAGGCAGGCTCCTGAGAACTCCTTAGGGATCCGCAGGGTCCTTCCTGGGGGCAAGGCAGGTTCACATGACCATGGAGGGATTACATCCTGACACCACAAATGAAACAAGAGCATCCTCGAAATGAAGGCTTTGCATGATCTCCCCTGGTTTTCTATGCTGCTCCCTCACCCAAGGCCTTCAAGTGCAAATGTAGTGTGGTCTAGCCTCTCCTAATTCACAGTCCTCCTTTATACTAAACTGGCTAAGAATTACACTCTCAATGAAGATATTAGAGTATGATTTTTGTTTTGTTTTAGCTACAGTGAGGCATCCAAAAGTACATAATATGTACCAATGGGGGATGCAGAAATTAACCATTATTGCAAGCGCATCTTCAGTGCACATTATTTCACTATAAAATAGCCACTATTAGTCCCATTTTACAGGTGAGAAAACTAAGGTTCAGAAGGATTAAATAATTTACTCATATTTAGGAAATAATAAAACCAGTTTTAAAGCAACTGGCTTCCCTGTTTTCACATACTGGTGATTCCTGAGGGTTCCCAAGACTCTGGTATATTTTTAAAAAAAATCTCCCTAGGAAATTTTAAACATTGATCTAGTCTAGGTCCTACTGCAGTACACATCAACTGCTTCTTTATATATGAAAGCAAATTAGCCATATGCAATGTGGTTACAGTGCAGATTGCTCTTATCTCCTAAGCTTTTTCTAGCTCCAGCCTTTCAGAACTTTAGTTTCAAATTAGCAGATGTGCTTTTCCCTGGGGGAACCAGATTTTACCACAAGTTCAGGCTGAAGCAATTCTTCCCCATTTCCCTCTCAACCCAAAGGGGTATTACCAAACTCCATAACCTTAGCAACTAGCATCTTTCTATAGACCCAATAACCCTCACTAATTTCTTCTACCTTTTGCTGTTCTGTGATTCAAATTCTTAATAAAAATCAATGCCTGGGTCTCTTAAGTCACCAAATTATCCATTTCTGCTCTGGTGATTTTTATCCAATCCTTCCCAGGCTCTTTCCCCGATGTTTCACTTTCCCCAAAAATGCCCAGGACTATCAATCTGCATTCATCTTTATTCACCTTGATTCTGCATCCATCTCTAGCTCCAATTATTAGCCCCATTCTTGTTCTAGTTGTTGCCTATCAACTTTTGATGTTCAATCCAAGCCCATGGTTAGATCCCAGCTTATATAACACATGTCCTTATATGGTTGGAAAAGAAGGAATATAAAAATACATATATGGGACAACCAGCAAGATGGCAGCAGAGTAAGGAGCTCCTAGAGTCAGCTCAAGATACAAGGCAGTTAGTAATCACCCAGCACTATCTAAGCACCTGTTTGGCGGCTCCAGGAGACCAGAAGAGCATCCCAGGACATCCCTGAAAGAATGGAAGGAGGAGACTGCCCATCTGCAGAGAAGATTCGTGAGTAGAGCACTGCACGCCCGCGGGGCCTGTGCCCATCCTCCACTGGAGGCATAAGCCGCCTCGGGCGCTATCAGGTGGCTGGAATTGGAAGCTCCACTTCCAAAAACAGGGGAGGAAGAGACAGTTGGGCATGAGTGTCAGCTACTGATTAGTAAATACAGCTGGCTACAGTATAACCCTAAGAACAGCTAAAGTTTGAACTTGTCCAAGTCAGAAAGAGGCCCATAGCCACCATTTTGACTCCGCCCCCAGCATTAGGGGAAGCTAGGCTGACTGAAAATCACAGTGCTGGTAGGGACTGGCTTCTTTCACCCAGATCCTCCTGATCCTCCTGCAGCCCTAGCCTAGGCTTCAGCCCCACCTCTAGCAGGGAGGAAGCTGGTGAGCCTCTCCGGATAACTGTAGGCACATTTGGCTGGCAAGGCTTAATAGTCAGAAGTCTACGAGGGCAGCTGTGGTCATTTTGGACCTGCACAGGATAGACTGCTGCCCACACCTGCAGCTCCATCCCCTTTATTTCATTAAATTAAGAAAACTAGGCAGGGGAGAAAGGGACTTGAAGCTTCATCAGTGTCTCTGGGCAACTACAGTCTAGGCCTGGATGACTTGGATTATTACACATGGCTGTGGCTCTGTCCCTTACCCTGGCAAAGGAGAAAGTTGGGAGATATGTCATTGGTCCCTGGGGAAATGAAGGCAGCCTGAGCCTCCACAGCTTACAGCACCAACTACATCCTTGGCTCCTACTACACAACCAGCAAGGGAGAAAGGGCAAGAAAGCCCCAAACTATAGAGAGAAACTGCACCCAGAATAAGTATATCTAGTAAGCTAGATGCCAAGACACCAACAAAAAATTACATTTCACACCACAAAACAGGAAGATATGGCCCAGTTAAAGGAAAAAGAAGCCTCCAGATGACATAAAGGATTTGAGACAACTAATCATAGATGCTCACACAAATCTCCTTAACAAATTCAATGAGATGGCTAAAGAGAGTAAGGATATTAAGAAGTCATTGCATGAGCACAAAGAAGAATTTGAAAGCATACATAGAAAAATAGCAGATCTTATGGGAACGAAAGGTGCAATAAATGAAATTAAAAATACATTGGAATCTTAAAATAGCAGATTTGAAGAGGCAGAAGAAAGGATTGGTGAGCTTGAAGAAATGGCCTCTGAAAGTGAACATACAAAAGAACAGATGGAATGGAAAAAATCAAACAGGGTCTCAGGGAACTAAACAACAGCAAGAGACATGAAAACATACATGTCATGGGTGTTCCAGAAGGAGAAGAGAAGGAAAAAGAGGCAGAAGGAATGTTTGAAGAAATAATGGTAGAAAATTTCCCAGCCCTATTGAAGGACATGAATATCCATGTCCAAGAAGCACAACGTACTCCCATCTGAATAAATCCGAATAGACCACCTCCGAGAGACATACTAATCAGAATGTCAAATGCTAAAGACAAAGAGAGAATTCTGAGAGCAGCAAGAGAAAAGCAATGCATAACATATAAGGGATACCCAATAAAATTAAGTGCTGATTTCTCATCAGAAAACATGGAGGAAAGAAGACAGTAGTATGATATATTTAAGATACTGCAAGAGAAAAACTTCCAGCCAAGAATCTTATATCCAGCAAGATTGTCTTTCAAAAATGAGGGTGAGTTTAGAATATTTCACAGATAAACAGAAACTGAGAGAGTTTATAACCAAGAGACCAGCTTTGCAGGAAATACTAAAGGGTGTGCTGTAGCCTGAAAAGAAAAAACAGGAGAGAGAGGCTCGGAAAAGAGTCTAGAAATGAAGATTATATCAGTAAAAGTAACTAAAAGTCTCAAAAGAGTGGTGAAAATAAAATATGACAGATAAAACCCAAATATTTAGGAATAAACATAACCAACAATGTAAAGCACTTGTATTCAGAAAACTACAACTCATTGTTAAAAGAAATTTTTAAAAGACCTAAATAATTGGAATAACATTCCATGCTCACAGATTGGAAGACTAAATATCATTAAGATGTCAATTCTACTCAAATTGGTATACAGACTCAGTGCAGTCTTGATAAAAATTCCACCAGCATTTTAAAAATAAATGGAAAGCATGATTATCAAATTTATTTGGAAGGGTAAGGGGTTATGAATAGCTAGAAATATCTTAAAAAGGAAAAGCAAAGTTGGTCACTTCGGGACTTTAAATCATACTACCTAGCTACAGACACATAGACCAATGGAACTGAATTGATGGTTCAGAAACAGACCCTCACATCTAGGGTCAAGAGATTTTTGACAAGCCTGTCAAACACACCCAGCTCAGGCAGAACAGTCCATTTAACAAAAGGTGTTGGGAGAACTGGATATCCATAGCCAAAAGAAGGAAAGAGGACCCCTATCTCACACCTTATACAAAAATTAACTCAAAATGGAACAAAAACCTAAATATAAAAGCAAGAACCATAAAGTTTCTAGAAGAAAATGTAGGAAAATATCTTCAAGACCTGATGGTAGGTGGTGGACTCTTAAAGGAGATAAGAGGAGGACTGAGATGGACCACTGATGTATGTAGAAGTTTTAATTAACTTTACTGTAGAAGTGTGGAAGTGTATAGAGTTGATGGGAACACAATATAGTGAGTTACAGCTGGTTTATAAATGGAAATGTGGCTGAAAAGGGTGGTCTAGGGATGTAAATGCCGACTGGCAGAAAGCTAGAGAATAATCTAGGCACTGAATAACACAGTAAACCCAGAGGTGGATGAGAATTGTAGTTGGTGGTATGATTCAAGAGTGTCATTTGTGAGCTAGAGCAGATGTACATCACTATTACAAGGTGGTGGGAATGCAGAGAAGCATGGGAAAAATACAACTGGAATGACCTGTGGAGTGTGGTTAACAGTAATAATGGAATATTCATGCATTTATGCCAAAGATGTACTGTGTTGATAATGTGAAAGTATGGAAAAAGAGTGCCAAATGTACTCTATGGACCTGCTAATAATCAGATGATATTATCTCATAATCTTAACAAATGTTCCACCATAGTGTGGTGTGTTGATAGAGAGGTGTTGTTTGGAAATTCTGTACATGTGCATGATTGTTGTGTAAGTTTATAACTTCTGTCATAAAAATATATTTAATAAATAATAATAGGGTATGTTGGGGGGAAATACACCAACTGTAAGTTAGTAGAAAGATTTTGATGATATTCTTTCATAATATGTAACAAGTGTCTCATAACAGTGCAAGGTGTTGGTGGTGGGTTGATGTATGGGACCACTGTATGATGTTACGCGTTTGCTTTTTAAGTTCACAACTTTTGCTATATATTTGTTTATGTATGTCCACGTATAAATGATATAAAAAAACAATAATAGGGTGGGTTGGGGAAAAATATACCAAATGTAAGATACTTTGGTTAGTAGTAATATTTTGAGGATGCTCTTTAACCATTAGTTAAATATGTTTCACAACAATGCAAAGTATTGGTGATAAGGTGAGGTATGAGTGCTCTGTATCATATGTATGTTTGTTTTGTAAGTTCACAACTATAGCTATACACTTATTTTTTATGTATGTTTATGTATGAGTGATATACTTCAATAAATGAAAAAAACTAAAAAAATTCATATGTATTGTGGAGGGCTACTATTAAATATATTTGGACACCCTGGTGGGGCATTCAGGTGTTCTATAATTTTATGATTATCCTATAATCATAAAATCCCAATGATTGGATGTTTTATTCTGTGAAACATGCCTGATAACAACAAATATTTAAGATTCTTGAGGGGATCTACATTAAACCCTAAGTTCTGTTATTTTTAGAAAAATAATTTCCATTGGTAGAAAGGTTAATGTACCCAACATTTTCAATAGTTCTCTCATAATGGGGAACTGGATTTTCACCTTTATATTCTTTAATTGATTTGTCCTGTTTCAGTACCTAATCCAGCTGTTTCTCATCACAACAACATACATTGGACATAAAAATTAATAACTTAATTTTCTACTCCTACTCTTAATAATCTCCTTCATTTTTTTGAGTGGCTAGATTTGTATACAATAAATGTCCTTTTGAGTATTTTAGTTCAAAATCTGATTAGACTATTTAATAGGTATACAAATGTTAACTATTTGCATATTAGGAGTAGTATATAATTAAATATACTTCTCAAAAGACATCATTGGACATGGGATCAATAATAATACAATATATCTATTAAATAAAGAAAACCTAATAAGGCATTGTTTTGCTTTTGTCTTTGTTTTGTTCTTGTCTTTTACCTTGGGAAATACAGGACTTTTTTTAGGGAACCCTCAAGTAGGACCCTGCACCTTCTGACTTCTAAAAAATACACAACACAGTAGTTTTTTTAGGTGCTAGAAAGTATAAATCAAGTTATTTGTATTTCTCTCCATATGCTAATAGTTTCTTCCAGCCAGGTACTCTAAAAAACAGCAGTCTGTGTTATTTGGTGATTCTTAATGTTGTTTAGGATTGCTTTCACTTTACTATGTGGATGGGACACACTCAATAAAGAACATTTGTAATAACTGCCTTCTCCCTTAGTTGTCCTCCCCTCCACCTATTACTGCAGACATCTGAATGGGAATAGCGTCTTAATCTCTCTCACAATTTAGCTTTGCTTGCATGATCTTGCTGTCTGTTGCCATGGAAATAATTGCAATATTGCAATTTTGATAATACAACCAGAGTGTACTACAGCAGAATCAGACTGGCTCGCACAAAGTAGGATGAATCTCTGTCTGTCTCCCTGTCTTCCTTTTTCTCTCTCAACAGAAACACCATGTTTCTCTGTTTACTCAGATAGCTAATTATACAGTTCAGTCTCTCTCTAATGACTTTGTGTAAGATTCTTCAGGGCCCCCAGGGACTAAAAGAATAATGTGAGCAAATCTAACAAATCCACACAAATTTTCACATTGATTTTGCATAGATTAAGCAAATAAATTAAACACCTTTGTAGTACGAGACAATTACCAAATAGCTTCCTGTAACTAATAAACAAGAGGTACAATGTTTTTTAAAAAAAAATCCCATCAACAGCCCTCAGTCCCTAGGAGCTCTTCTGCAATACTTCAATACTCACTTGAAGATAAGTGAGTCTATCTCATCATACAAGGGTTATATTTGATCACCAAGTGACTTTTTAGTGGGAGATTGCTTGACTTTCAAACAGGGTTAAGTCCAGAACCAGAGTCCTAAAATCTCCACAGCAGGTAGTGATTGTATATTAATATTTATTTGACTTTTAAAAAATCATGAATAAGTAATTTTAAGAAAGATGGTGAGTAAAATAATTATTAACTCTGTGCCTCCGTCATCTCATCAACATGTACATGGTTGATAATGCTCACCATCCACACATTGCCTTTTCTGTACCAAATTAAAAGTAGTCCTTTAGAATAATAAAGGAAAGCTTATTTTTATATTGTTAATTTTATTTGACAAAGCACCACAAATTGGTGCAATGTATCTGAATCGGTCCTATTTGAAATCTAACTGGTAAAGCAAGCTTCACCGCCATCAAATAACTGACAAATCTAGAAATCAGTGATGGCCCTAGGTAAGAGTAAGCAAGCACATTGTCTGGGAAGCACTTTGCCACACATGGCCCCCTTCCTGAGTTCTTTCCCTCCCAGAGAAGCTATTGACTTCTCCAGGCCTCTGAGTGGTCAGGTTTTCTGACTTCAGCTACTCATGAGTGGCACTAAATCCTCTCTAGGTATCTTTCTTAATTCTAGATCTTTTCCTTCTTCAATCAAATCTAACTTTCCTTTATCAAAGCCCCTCTGCTGTCTTATGTGCCATTAAGCTGATGAGTAGTCTTTTTTTTTACTTTTAAGAAAACTTAATTTTGTACATTTAATAATTGAAAATATAAGAAATAATTAAAAATAAAAAGAAAACACAGTTAAATAAAAACATACATTTCTCAATTAAATGTACTGAGTGCATATAATTTTTTAAAATTATACACTATATTACACAGTACATTTGATTCATAGTAAAACAATCATACAATATTTGTCCTTTTGTGTCTGGCTTGCTTTGCTCATAATGTCCTCCAGGTTCATCCATGTTGTCATATCCTTTATGACTTCATTTCTTCTTACAACTGCATAATATTCATCCTATGAATAGACCACAGTTTGTTTATCCATTCATCGGCTGATGGCCACCTGGATTGTTTCTAACTTTGGACAATCGTGAATAATGTCACTGTGAACATCGGTGTGCAGGTGTCTGTTCGTGTCACTCCTTTCTTCTGGGTATATACCCAGTGGTGGTATTGCAGGGTCATGTGGCAAGTCTATATTAAGCTTCTTTAGGAATTGCTGAACAGTTCTTCACAGTGGCTGTACCACTCTACATTCCCAACAACAGTGAAGAAGTGTTTCTATCTCTCCACATCATCTGCAACACTTGTAGTTCTCTGTCTTTTTAATAGTGGCCATTCTGATAGGTGTGAAATGATATCTCACTGTAGTTTTGATTTACATTTCCCTAGTCACTGGTGATTTTGAGCATTTTTTCATGTGTTTTTTTTTTGCCATTTGTGTTTCTTGATGAGTAGTCTTTTGGAAATAAAAGTTAGATCATGTCACTCCGCTACTTAAACCCTCTAATGACTTCCCTCTCACCTGGAGTAATAGCCCAGATCCTTACAGTGGCCTACAAGGCTCTGCACAGCCTAGGCCTGGGTACCTGCCTAACCTCATCTCCTACTCTGACCCTCACAGGGCCTTGGCCCACACCATTCCTTCTGCCTGGAATAGTCTTCCCCCACGTGTCCAAATCTCAACTCCCTCACCTCCTCCATGTCTTTTTGTTACCTTCTCACTGTGACATTAGCTTACCAGTCAATTAATTGGATGTTCTCTATCTGCCAACTCTATAGTCTCTCATTACTTAGCTGCTTATTTTTCTCCATAACATTTATCCCCATCTGACACATTATGTTTTATTTACTTATCTATTTATTGTTTGTCTAACCTTTCCCCCAACAATGCCTAATAAATGAACACCATTAAAGTAAGGACTTTTTCCTATGTTGCTGCTTTATCATTCCCCAGCATCTAACATAGAACCTGTCACATGATTGAAGCTCAAGAGATATTTACTGAATAAATAATGGCCCCTAAACAAAGGGCAAACAAAGAGCTCTTTTTCATAGAATGACATAAGTGAGAGAGTGCGGGCAATTGGATTCCTTTTCTCAACAATCTGAAGTGAGAGATACCGAAAGAATGAGTCAATTCGTGTTGAGTGGAGGCTGACAGGATACAACAAGGTAGAGGCAAGTCTGTCAAAAGCCAAAGCCATGTGCCAGCTAAGGATATGAGGCAGCAGAAAATACAGAGAGGCCCAGAGCAAACTGGCTGAGGGAACCAGAGCAAAGATATCCTAAAGAAGTATAGCTACTAAAATCCAGTGAGACCCACGGGGTCAGTGGGGCACACAAAGAGGATGGCTAGTCCAAAGGCTGCCACCTTGTTGTTACTATAGTTAAACCTTCCTCACTACTAGAAGGGCAGAGATGGAATTGCTATGCTGAGGTTTGATCATTAAGATGTCACCTCTTCCTGGTAGCATATCTTTTGGAGGTATTTTTTGTAAAATGTTTGTCCCCCCAACCCATGCATCTCTAGTGAAAGGCATTTCAGGTACTGTGTTGGGCTGATGGGGGAGAGAAAATTCTGGCTACCTAGTAATCTCTTAACACTCCCAAGTCACTGATCAAAACCATCCTTTGCCTCTCTTGTGGAGCCAGTCCAACTTGGGATTTAAAGGTAACCAAAAAATCCTTCAACTTTATAAACAGAAAAAGGGAAAAGAAGATAGGAAATATGAAATCTAACAATATAAAGGACTGCTTCTGAATATGAATGGAACATTGGCCAGGTTTTAACGTAAAGTCAGTGGTGAACGCATGGGGCCAAAATGATCTGGACTTGAGGAACAGCTTCTGACTTTGGCCTTGGAACACATTCTCTAGTTTGCCATAGTTCACATTATTTACTATCTGCTGTTGCCTTGTGAGGCCAAAGTGTTATTTGCCATTTATTATTGTGCTTGTGCTATCATTTTCCTTGTGGTAGAGAAGTACTTCTTGCTATCTGTGTACCAATAGCAGTAGAAAAACAAAAGAGAAAACTCAGATGACTTCATGATTGTATTAAACCTGACTCTCTTTACTTGCTGAGGTTTCCTGCCACTCCAGGAATTTGTGTTTGCAACCCATGATCACCTTAACAGTTACTCTACAACTATGAAGAAATTGTTGCTTTAAGAGGTTTAGTGAATCATCTAAATTGATATTTTAAAAATGTTTAAATGCATCAGGCTACCTCTGACTGGACTTCACTGACCATGTTGATACAGAGAGCAAAGAGAGTTAAATTAATATTGTATTCAAGAAAATTTAGGGATGTGGTTTACTGTGCATAAAATCTATTCAGCCAGCCTCTTTGGCATTGAACTCAAGTATTCCTTGTAGCTGTGCTGAATTGACTGGAAACATGATAAGGCATCTAAATTCTGCAGGTATAGTCATTCCTAGCAACCAATTTGATTTTTGATGGACAAAGAGCCCCAGGAAAGTAGATGCCTTTGTACGTGAGAAAAAAGAAATCCCAAGCAAGATAGACATGCCCTAATCAGTATGCTCTGGGTATGACAGCATGCAAGTGAGTGATCTATTTCCTTCTGAACTCTGGCTCTGTCAATGACAGCACAAGATTTCTAGTAACAAATCAAATAAATGTATTTGACTCCTGTTTTGATGTTCCAAAACAATGAACCATATTTCCTTATGCAGCTCTCTTATTCCATATTCCTAATTTTGACTTTTTTGTATAAGATATGGTCATTGTCAGAATGTGAGCACAAATGACATAATGAATTCTGATAGGATTTTTTAAAATCTGTTTAAACATAATGGGAAGAATAATTTCTGCATAATATGATAATCTGCTATGTGTGGTTCAAAAGATTACAGCCCCCCCCCAAAATGACTTTGAGACCTTGACTGTGCAGTCAGGGGTCAAAAATTTCAATGCTTCATTGCTCCCATTCCTATTACAGGTACATGTGACAGCACTGCAGCTATGAGCGGAATTTTAAAGGGGAAGTTGGAAGAAATTGACGGCTCCTCACCCTGCTCCTCTGTGTGGGAATCCGATGATGAAGTTTTTAGCTGTGACAGTGCTGACAGTGTCGATAGTGTCACTCCATCCACTTCTAATCATTTTACCCGTGAGTTTCTGAAGCACTGTTTTAGGTTGTGCTTTAAATTTTGTCATCTGGACGATTCTTGGGGGTTTCAGCTTTATTCACTGGCCTATATTTGCTGCCAGACTTACTTGCCAAACATGATACCATTTTGGCTAATTATGCCTCAGTAAAATACTGCTCATCTCGATGGAGTAAAGATATGAAGAGGCAGAAGTGAGTCCAATCGAAGGTAAACAGATAACAATTGCAAATGATTTCATTTGTATCTTCAACTTTCTGGAACAGGTTCAGCTTTTGAAAATCTAATCAGTTGAGCTATTTTGAACTTCTAACGTTTATTAGTCAATGAGTTGTAGAATATTTGCAGTGTTGAATACAACACAATCACTTCCTAGGTGTAAAAATGATGTTTATTTTATTTTATTTTATTTTATTTATTTTTTTTTTTTAAGATTTATTTATTTTATTACATATCTCCCCTTCCCCCCCGTTGCGGCAACGCGCCGAGACTTGGTCACTGCGCAGGCGCGGCTTTCCCCGCTTGTGGGCGGCTTCTGCTTCCATCACGGCCGGCTTTTTCAGTTCGCGGGTGGCTGGCTGCGCTCGATTTGCAGGCGACCTGCCCTGCCCGTGGCGGCTTTTTGCCTGTCCGTGGCAGCTTTTTGCCCTGCCCACGGCGGCTCCGGCCCGCCCATGG
>PVKH010021911.1:0-14219 GCA_004027955.1 Chaetophractus vellerosus
TGTCCCTCTGTCCTGCTCTGTGGGCGCCCAGCCGGCGGTCCTTACGTGGTCACCTGCTGCGCACGTGCTCTCGGCCTTGTCTTGTCTCCTCCTCTTTCATTTGTCCCTACAATGCCGGTGGCATTTGTGGGGCGCAGGAGAGGCTGTGCTGGGGCGTCCACAGTCGCCGTCCCCGCGCGCAGCGCCCAGGCCAGGGCGGGCCTGCTCGGCACCCTGGCCCGGCCCCGCGTCACGGCGGCTCTCCCTCCTGCAGGACCTGGGCGTCGGCAAGGTGGGCCACGTGAAGAGGATCCTGTGTGGGATCAAGGAGCTGAGCCGGAGCCCGCCCGGCGCCGAGGCCTAGCCCCTGCCCGCCGCCCCCCGCCCGCGACCACGGCCCCTCGCTCATGGTGCTACTTCCTCTGCTAGCGAAGGGGCGCCAGCAGCCCCGGGTCCCGGGCACAGCAACATACCTACCTTTGGCCGCCTCCTGGGCACAGGGCGCTCTGGCAGGAAAGGGCGCCGCCTCTCGCGCCACGGTCGCACTCTGACGTTGTTCACGCCGCCTGCGAGGCAGCTTGCTGCTCTTGTCCCCGGTCATGAATAAGGCTTTTCTTATCAAAGGTCCACTGTGTCCTGTTTGAAAGTGGCATGGATACTTTGCCAGTCCTATTTTAGTCTGTCCTGAAGAGAAAGGAAAGAGGCACCCGTGTGTGAGCTTTGCGCTGGCTCCCCTGCTGCCCGTGCTGTGTCAGGCCACCGCCCTGCCGTGCTCAGCCCTGGGGCATCAGGATGTGGGCGGTTCTGTCCCTGCCTCTCCCCTGGGCCGCTGAACGCCATGAGAAAGATTTTGTCCTCAGCCCGTGTGCCCCTTGCACAGAGGACAGGTATTTGCATTGGCTTGGTACTTTTGTGTAGATTTCTTGTGCTTTGGGCAAATGTTTTTGCTCCATTCTGTGGGAGAATCAGCTCAGATCCCAGGCTGCACATCCAGGCTGGGCAGGGGCTCTGGACCCTTTCTCCTGTCCAGTGGGAGCTGGAGGCTGCCCTGGGAGTCACTGCGCCCACCCACCTGCCAGCGGCTGGCGGCTGGGGGCTCCCTCAGGGCAGGGCTGGGAACCATGGGGCAGGTTTGACAGGGCTGGCTGGGAACCACCGGGGCGCTGTCCGCCTGGTGCCAGCCTGGGCCAATCTGGGCTCTAAGCTTTGGCACAGCCCTCTAGGCCAGCAGCCCCTGGTCTTCCTGGCCATGGCCTTTGCTCTTTTCTCTCCTAGCACAGATACTTGGACCCCAAGAGGCTCGGGATACGTCCTGGAAGGGGTTTCAGTAAACAAGAGCCTGGGCAGGGGAGGCAGCTCTTCCCAGAGGAAGAGGCATAAGAGACATAAGCCTTAGCAGCACCTGCTGGCCCATTTGCAAAGGAGGAGATGGGTTTTTGTCCACTGTCGCCCCACAGGGCTGGGGTTGAGACCAGGCTGTGGTGACTTGCAGCCCCAGCCCTGGAAGGAGATGATGGCTGCTCTCCAGCCTTCCCCTGACAGCGGCCCCCCTGCATGCCCTGTGAAGCCCACATCAGAGGCCCTTCCCGGCAACTCCAGGCCCAAGGGCCGCTGCCTTGCCTCCCGCCCCAGGCGTGAGATGGGCGAGGACTTCTGAGTAAGAGGCTCTCGTGCTCTGTCTGTGATGTGGTTGCCTCATTTCAAGTGACCCTGGGTGGAAAACCGTGGCGTAGCCCCTTCCCATTTTGGAATTTTGTTTCTCATCAGAACATTTTAGGGAGAGGAAGGTTAAAAATGAAATAATCTAAATATCAGCCAGAAATCACTTGATTTTTGCAGTAGAAAAGGCTTAAAAAGGAGAAAGGAGTTAATGGAATCTTGGGCCCTGCGCCCAAAGCAGGGTGTCTGCTCTGCTGGTCAGGCAGCGTGGTGGGCGCCCCCGGAGGCTGCCCGGGCGGAAAGTTGGGCCACGGGCGGGCAGCCTCTGCACCAGCGTCCTCCCCTCAGGAGGCTTTGGGTTTGGGTTGAGAGGATTGTTTAAAATCACAGTCAGTGATTTAAAACAACACTGTTTACGTCAGACCCGTTTTTCTGACCCTGATAATTAAAACTGAGGAGTGAGTGTGCGCCTCGCCCAAGCATGCCCCTCAGAGGCCACCGGCAAGCTCCCTGCCGAGGCGTCCTCGCTGCTGCCCAGCGGGTTGGCCGGCTCACCCCAGGGCTGCGCCTGGGGCCTGGGCTGGACGAGCCCCGCAGTGCGAGGAAGGCAGGCAGGGTCCCTGAAGAAAATTAGAGAAAATGTAAAGGTTTTGTGCCCTTGGGTAGAGCTTGCCCTTCATATTTATAGTCTTAATTTATACAGTGATCACCGTGCAGGCAAATGACTCTTGTATTGTTATGTACATAGTCCAGATCTGGTTGTTGTAAATAAGTCATTCTTGTGTATAAATAAAACAAGGCTGTTTTTGATCTTCCCTTCTCAGATTCCTCGTCATTCCTTGTACTTTTGATATAAAACTGTGGTTACCAAAATCTGTCCAAACTGGATTCAACATTTTCAGCTGCTATAAAAATAAGTTGAATTGTTGGTGGCTGAAAAGCCAAGCAGATTGCCATTGTACTTTTTAGGGCATGGGTCCTATGAGCTGTTGACGTGAAGATTCTGCAAGGCACTGGGACACTGGCGAGAGCTGATGTTCTCTGACCTAAAGGCTGCAGATCACACGAGGCCCCGGCAAGGCCTACTGAGGTCCAGTGACTTTAGCGAATATTTTAATCCTCATAAATCTTATATAGAAAACTACAGACCTGAAGCTCTTCTGCCTCTGTTGAGTGTTTGGACTGTTATTTCAAGGGACCTGCCCTTATAAAACCAAGGTCATTTTAACTTGACCTCCAGATTTCTGGGATGAGGGATGGGGACTGGGATCCTGGAAGAAAAAGACTGGCAGGACACAAAAGAGCTTCATGGGCTGTGGAAGTGTTGGTTGCCTCCCCAGCAGCTCTCCCTTCTTCTTTGTTTAGAGTCCCACTCTTGACCTGGTGTGTGCCCTTCTCCATGTGGCCATGGAGTTCATGACATCAGGACTCTTAGTTGCAAGGTGGCTGCCACAGCTCCAGGCATCACATCCTAACACGACCATATCCCATGTAAAGAAAGGGTGTGTGTGTATCTTCTAATGTTATCTCCTTCAGATAAAGGAAACCTTTTCAGAAGCCCCGACTTCAGTTCCCTTAATGTCTCATTGACTAGAATTATATTGCATACTCATGCCTGAACCAATCAGTGGCAAAAGGAATGGGGAGTAAGGATGACCACACATGGTGGCTGACACTTATTGTAATATTTTATGCCAGACACTGGCCTAAGTACTTTACACACATTAACTCTGTTAATCCTACCAACCTTGTGAGCTGGGTACCTTTTTGGAAGTTTTTTATTCTTGTAACATACATAACACCACCTCCCATTTATTTATTTATTTTAAAGATTTATTTTATTTATTTATGCCCCCCTTGCTGCCTGTGCTCGCCGTGTCCGTTTGCTGTGAGTTTTTCTGTGTCTGCTTGTCTCCCTTTGTTGCGTCACATTGCTGCATCAGCTCACTGAGCTGCACGGGCCAGCTGGTCTTCACCAGGAGGCCCTGGGAATCGAACCCGGGGCCTCCCACATGGTAAACAGGAGCCCAACCAGTTGAGCCACATCCGCTTCCACCACCTCCCATTTAAACCACTTTCACATTCACAATTTTGTGCTACCGTCAGCGCCATCCATTATCAAAACTCTTCCATTACCCCAGACAGAAACTCTGTACCAATTACGCATAAACTCCTCATTCCCTACACTCGCTGTGCCCCCTGGTAACCTGTAATAGACTTTCTATGAACCTGCATTACTGCAGTTATTTCAGAGAAGTGAGATCATACAATATTTTGTATCTGGCTTATTTCACTCAAATGTTATGGCATGTATCAGAACTTCATTCCTTTTTACAGCTGAATAATATTCACTCGATTGCATGTATAGACCACATTTTTTTTAGCAGATCAGTTTTATTGCTACATATTAATAAAGCAGTTTTATTGGTATATATTAATAAAGCACACAGTTCATCCAAAGTGTACGATCAGTGGTATTTGGTATAATCACACAGTTGTTCATTCACCACAATCATCATTAGAGCATTTTCATTGTTTCAATAATAATAAACAGAAAATTCTTCACCTCTCAATCTCTGTTTCCCCAGCTGTACGTAACAGCTATTTCTGGCTATTTTTGCACACTTATTTATTAAGCTGTTTTACTGAGATACATACACATACCATACAATCTATCCAAAATGTGTAACCAATGGTTTTTAGTATAATCACAATGTTGTGCATTCATCACCACAAAAAATTCTAGAACCATTTCATTGCTCCAAAAAGAAAACCTCCACACGCCTTAGCATGTCTTCCCAGCCCTACATAACCACTAAACTAATTTCATCTTTATAAGTTGATTTATATTTACATTTTATATAAATGGAATCATACAATATGTTATACAGTATGCTTGGTAACGCAGTCATACAGTATTTGTCCTTTTGTGTCTGGCTTGCTTCACTCAACATAATGTTCTCCAGGTTCATCCATGTTGTCATATGCTTCACAACTTCATTTCTTCTTACAGCTGCCTAATAGTTCATTTACCCATTCATTGGTTAATGGACACCTGGGTTGTTTCCACCCTTTGGCAGTTGTGAATAATACCGCTATGAATGTCAGTGCAGAATAGTCCACATTTTGATTAACCTTTGATGGAACTTGGGTTGCTTCCACCTTTTGGCTACTATGAATAGTGCTGCTATGAACATGAGTGTACAGATACCTGCTCAGGCCTTTGCTTTACATTCTTTTGGGTATATACCTAGAAGTAAGATTGCAGGTTCACATGGTATTTCTATACTTAGGTTTCTGAAGAACTGCAAAGCTTCCACACCATTTTACATTTCCACCAGCAATGTACAAGCATTCCTGTTTGTCTGCGTCCTCACCCACACTTAACTTTTCATTTTTAAAATAGTAGCGATTCTAGTGGGTGTGAAGTGGTATCTCATTGTGCTTTTGATTTGCATTTCCCTGATGGCTAATGATGTTGAGTATCTTTTCACATGCTTATTGGTCATTTGTGTCTCTTCTTTGGAGAAATGTCTATTCAAATCCTTTGTCCATTTTTCAGTTGGGTAGTCTGTCTTTTTGTTGTTGAGTTCTTGAAGTTTTTTATATATCCGGGATGTTAAACCCTTATTGGATATGTGGTTTCCAAATGTATTCTCCCATTCCATAAGTTGTCATTTCATTTCCTTGATAATGTCCTTTGCACAAAAGTTTTTAATTTTTATGAAATCAAATTTACCTATTGTTTATTTTGTTGCTTGTTCTTTTAGTGTAAAGTCTAAGAGTCCATTGCATACAAGTCCTGAAGATATTCTGTTTTCTTTTAGAAGTTTTATGGCTGTAGCTTTTACATTTAGGTCTTTAATAAATTTTTAATTAATTTTTTCACATCCTGTGAAGTAGGGGTCTAACTTCATTCTTTTGATATCCAGTTTCCCCAGTACCACTTGTTTGAAGAAGGTATTTTTTTTCTTTAACCTTTTTATTTTTATTTTTTAGATTTATTTTTATTATACATCCTCCCCTTTTTGCTTGTTCTTGCTGTGTTCATTTTTCTCTGCGTTCCTCAGTGTCTGCTTGTCTCCCCCTGCTGGGGCGACCTGCCGAGTCAGCTCACCGGTGTGGCGGCCCGCCTGCTTGTGGGGGCTCCCCCTTGCTCGCGGGGGCTTGCCTTTTTGCCTGCCCACGGGGGGCTTGTCTTTGGCGCGGCAGCATGCCCCGCCCACGTTGGAGCGTTGGCTTGCCTTCTTGAGGCGGTCTGCCCGCCCGAGGAGGCCCGGGGACCGAACCAGGGCCCTACCAACTGGGCTATTCAGCTGGCCCCTAAACTTTTTATTTTGAAATAACTTCAAACTTACAGGACAGTTGCAAAAATAATACAAACCCCATACAGAGAACTCCTACATACCCCCTTCCCCTTGCCAGATAACGAGATCCACCAGCTTTAACATTTTGCCACATTTACCATATAATTCTAAATATCTGTCTATCCACCTCTCGTATACTTTACCTATTTTCTAAGTATGTGTGAGCAGGTTGCACACATCATACTCCTTGAATATATAGTACTTCCATGTCCATGTCCTAAGAACAAAGATGTTCACTTATGTAACCACCTTAAGTGCAGTTAGCAAGTTTAAAAAATTGACATTGTTATAAGACTTATGGTCTATATTCTTATTTTTCATATGTCCCAATAATGTCCTTTTGAGCCTTTTCTCCATTCTTAGATACCATCCAGGATCATGTATTGCATTTAGTTGTTACTGTCTCTTTAGTCATATTTTTCCCATTTTTAAAAAAAATTAATTTTGGGCAACAGGTATACAACATAAACCTTCTAATTCCAGACCCTCCCAAGTGGTAACTCAGTGGGATTAATCACATTCCCAGTGTTGCAATACCCTCACCACTTCCCATTACTAGAACTTCCCCTTCACCCCAAACAGAAACCCTACATTCTAATACACTTTTGCATTAACTCCCCATTGCCCCCTTCCCCTAACCCTGTCCCATGAGTTTGCTTATTCCCCTGTATTTTCTTTGTGGTCTTGTTTGCTTTGATACCAACTTAACTTCAAAAGCATACATAAAGCATCTTTCTGTGCCCCTCCATCCCAACACTTTTATTTAGTTCTTACCACAAATTACATATTTTACATTATAAATCCAAAACGACTGATTTGTCATAACTTTTTATGCATTTGTGTTTTAGATCCTATAGGAAGTAAAAAGTGGAGTTACAAACCAAAAACATGAGATACTGATATTTATATTTACCCACAGCATTTTTGTACTGGAGACCTTTAGTTCTTCATGTGGTTTCAGTCAGTTGTCTGGTGTCCTTTCCTTTCAACCTGCAGAGCTCCCTTAAGCAGTCTCTTGTAGGACTGATCTAGTGATGGCGAACTCCCTCAGCTTTTGTTTATCTGGGAATGTCTTAATCTCTCCATTTTTGAAAGGCATTTTTGCCAGATATACAACTCTTGGTGTGCACTCTTCTCCCTCCAGATCTTTAAATATATCATCCCACTATCTTCTTGCCTCCATGGTTTCTGATGAGTAACCAGCATTATTATTGAGGCTTCCTTCTGTGTGACAGACACATTGTAGCTGCAATTTGACCATCCTATGGCATTCTATAGGAGAGCTCTGGAAGCTGCCTCTAGACACAGGACAGGTTCAGGGATGCTGAGCCCGCCACAAGTGTCCTTGGTTCAGTCCTTCGGGCCACCCCAGATTGGCCCAGACACATGTGCTCCCAGTAAATACACGACAACCACTCTACTCCTTCTGGAACTGTGACCAGGATTGTAGGCTGGGAGTGTGGATCTGCTTTGTACTGAGCTAGTGAGGGGATGGGGCAGGGCCAGCCAGGGTGTCACGAGATTTTCCTCCCATATTTACGTTGCCTTTTATTTGATCTGGTGCTCCCCCAGTTCCTGCAACCCTTAAGCTGTTTTCTAGAGTTCTGAGAAAGATAGTTCTGCCAGGTTTTGCTAGTTGTTTAAAGACTGTTGGGTGGTGGTGGTGGTGGTGGTGTGTGGAACCCTTGAATGTCTGTCATCTTGGTGACATCACTCTGGTGGGTACTATGATAGTCCACATTTTACAGATGAAGAAACTAAGGCTCAGAGAGGTTCCACAACTTCATAGCCATATGAAGCTGGATGGGATTTCAGGGCAGTTGGGTACCAGTGCAGTCACTCTACTCCACACCCAGCCCACACGGCAGATGTGGAAATAGGGCCAGAGATCAGACAACTTGCCCAAGTCACATGCAAGCTTCCTGGCACCTCACTGAGCAGGAGCAGGTGTGGGGAGGGCCAGGGTGTGGGTTCAGCCAGCCTCCACTCCAGCACCAGTGTGGCTCATCTTAGTTCATCCTGGATCTACTGGGTCAGAAAGCAGTCAGGAGATTTCTCCCAGGGACAGCATCTGGCAGGGTGGAGTGGGGGGTAGAGGAGAGGCCAGGGAGGCCAGGCGCCATGCTTAACAATCCACAGAAGAGGAGAGAATTCAAGGGGAGTGTGACTGCAAGATTTAACATTTGCATGGAAAAAATGTAGTGGTCTTTTTTTCCAAACTGATGGATCTTAACAATTCATTTACCAGTTAGAAAAATAAACTTGCTCTGATCCTGTAATGTAAATAGTTGCATGTTAGGGTAGGCTAAGCTACTTTAACAAATAAACCCGAAACGCAATGGCTCAAACAGAGTGAACTTTATTATTTTCCTTTTACAGAAATTCGAAGACAGCTGTGTTCCAGGCTCATGAAGGCTCCCCTCCATGGGGTCATTCAGGGACTCAGGCCACCTGTGGCCAAGGTCACTCAGATCCACCATTCATGCAGGGAATGGGGGGGTGGGGTGGGGTGGGGAGCATGGAAGTGTGCAGGGAGCCAGCTGGGAAATAGCTCTCTTGGAAGTTGGAACTCACCTTGGGGACATGGCTGGGCCTAACCGCACAGCAGGATGGGAAGTGTAGTCCAGCCGTGTGCTTAGAAAGCAGGGGCCACAGATTTTGGTGGTCAGATTGCTGTCTCTTTTCTAAGTCCTGTTAGAATGTAAGGTATATCTAGGGATAAGGTGCCCCTCAGATAACTGCCCTTTGTCCTGCCTTCCTCCCTTAGATGGTTTCCAGGTATTTGGAAGGAAGGAGGTACATGCAGCCTTGGGGACAGCGAGGGGGAAAGGGTCTCTCGAGCCTCAAGCTGGCGTATGGCATCTCGTCAGCGGTGTCTGCTCTCTGCCAGGGTGACCTTTGCCTGCTGCCCTGGATGCTGACCTCTCTGTAAGGTCGAGGCTGTTCTTGGGCCCAGGCAGTGCTCCGGGTGTGCTCTCTGCTCGGTCCTGATGTCTGCACTCTTCCAGAGCCTGAACTCCAGCCTCTGCCTTAGGCACTGTGGCCACACCACTGGCTTCCAACTCAGTGTCTACACTGCCTGTCCACTGCGGGTGGCTTGGGAAAATTAAACCTCAAGGCCCCACCCGTCAGCATGCCTGCACAGGAGTGGTGGAGGTGCCCTCCTATTTGTGTCTAAGCTCTCAAGGGGACATTGAGGTGTCTGAGCACTTCCTTCTTTTCCCTACAGTCTTCTACAAATAGGCAGGCTCTTATTTCTTCCCTGTCACTCCATCTTTCTTAGGGCCCCAGTGAAGTTTCTCCTCTAACTTTGGGAGAATCCTATGAACAGGTTGGTCAAACTACTGTAGATATGCTGCAAGGTACAGAAAGGATTTCAGAAAGCGTTTTTCTAAGAGAGATTGCCTGGACTTGCACGACTATTGACTTTTTGCTTATCTTGCTACTTTGTTTATCACGGGTTTTTTCTTCCATTAACTTTGAATTTTTAAAAATATTGCATTATAACATGATGTTTATCATGATTACTGAGGTTTTTTTGTGGCCCTTAAACTGTGGCCAAGGTGAGTGCATCACTCACCTTACCTCCCCTTGGCTCCGTGTTGTGGAATCTAGTTTTGAGTGGTAGAAGCAGAGCTCAGACTCTTGTAGCAGACGCTACTAGATGCCTAAGTTCTCCTTTCCTCCACCTCCTAACAGAACGCCTGCACAACTTGGGGGAAGCAACATGCCCAAATGTGACCATTCATCAGTCTCTGTAGCCAATGTTAGTGACGTGACTGCGTTTTTCCACCAAAATGTAATAATAACTGGGATTTCCAGAAAGTTTCCTGAAAAACACGAGCATGTGCCTTTTTCTCTTCTTCCTGCTGCTGGCCCGATGGCAGATGCAGCCAGCCTGACCTGAGCGATAACTTTGAGAATAGCAGCAAGCGCTGAGGGGCTGGAGATAGAAGCCTGTCCTGGACAACCCCTGGTGGACTTCAGTGTCTTGTTTTCTGTCTCCTGGGGTTGAACCTAACCCCTGGTAGCAGTCCTTCTGTAACAGATATTCATCTTCCCTGAAGGTAGACCTAGGCAGAAATTTTATATTTTGAAGGATAAAAGCAAAAGTATATAAAAAATATGAAGAGTTATACCCATTAGACACGTGTGTGGCCACAGAAGGGTGACCCTGGAGCCCGACGGGTGGGGGTGACTTGGTGGGTGGCACACTGCCATGCAGACCGGGCGGGTTTCCACAGCGTGGAGGCCCAGCTCGGCCAGCAGAGGAGCTGCAATTCTGACTGTACGAAAGCAGGCCTATAGTGCAGGCCTTTGAACTTGCTTCTGTGTCAAGGGCACGAGCCTAGGGTGCAGCACTTTTGTAGTTTTGATCACAAAAGCATAAAGCGGGTTGCCAGATGCTTAGAAGAAAACCATCTGGTTTTGGGTTTTTCAGGCTTTCTTACTCAAGTTGTTGAGGGAGGCAAAGCAACCACAAGCTTCCTGAGCTTTCGTGGAAATTGTGTTGCCAGCAAAACCTCAAGCTGACGATCTCAAGCCTGGGATTACTTGGTCCCCAAGGTCATCAATGCCCAGGACTCCAGAGCCGCTCGCTGAGGTAGAAACTGCTAAGTGTTGCAGCCCCAGGAGATGCCGCCCCGTGCCCACCTGCCCACATCAGATGTGTCCGCAGGGACGAGACATGCCAGCTTCCTCCAGGGAACCCGAGCGGCTGCTGGGGAGCGTGTGCTGCTCCTGAGGCGGCGTGTCAGTGCACGGCTGCTGCACTAGCCGGCCCTGCTGTGTTCCACTAGAGACTGCATCGTGGTCTCCCTGCCCCCTTTGTACATCGGATCTGGTTGGGACTCAAAAACTTGTCATTTAGCCACAGGTTGCTGAGCTGTCAAGAGTTGTATCCGCTGGTCCCAACCCAGAGGGCTGTGCTGTGCCAAGTCCTAGGCCTGGGCTGGGAGCAGGGGCTGAGTAGAGCTTGGCGTTTCCTGCCTTTGGCAAGTGTGGCCAGGTTGTATGTAGACCTGGTTGTGGTGTGGGGGGGACAACGAGCTGTCACTGTGACCACATGTATGGGAAGCAGCATGAGTGGCCCTAGGCAGCCTCGAGCAGGTGCAGTTTGTTCCCGCCACCTTCCGTTACTGCACTGGGGTTCCTCTTCGGCAAATACACCTTCCATGCTCCTCTCCACGATGACGTGGGTGGAGCTGACAGCAGGGGGTACCGGCCACTCACTAAGAGCCCAGGGGCATCAGGTCCAGGACTTTCACAGGCTGTGGAGAGGCACTCTGACCCTGGCAGGAGGGGGTGGAGTTGCTGAGGGCATCTTGCTACACAGCTCCTTACCCTGGGCTAGACCCCTTGGAGCCCGCAGCTCCAGCTGGCTCTGATGGGAGCGCTGCTAGTGGAGCCTTCTCTTTCATAAGCCAAAATTCTCATTTTTGTTCAATCAGCTTGAGCTGGGTTTCAATCACTTGCCATCAAAGGGTCCTGGTTAACATCCGGTGGGAACAAGAGCACAGAGTGTGTGCAGTCAGAGCCCCGCCTGGTCTTTAATGGGGGCTGGGGGGTCGTGAGCAAGCAGCACTGGAGGGAAGCAGGAGGCGTCTCCTTCCTCGTTTGTCACGTGTGCATTAGCTACCACTGGAAACCAGGGTCCATGAAGCAACAATTCTGGATATCAGGGAATTCTTGCAACCCCCTCCACGCTTTTTTTCTTTTTTTTTGCCAGAAAAGTGTCATCGTTGAATAAATGTTTTCCGTAACAACACTGCATGTCCTATTTCCCTAGAAGGAAAAGTGAGCACCAAACCACTTCCAATCTCTCTCAATAGAGTTTTTCCCATGAGTCTGAATTTATTTAAAACCAAACCATATTTCTTTTATTTCTAAAGTAGTACTGATACAGTATTTCTAAATATAAACTATATTTAGCATCCAAAGTACGCTTCGGGAAAAAAAAAAGACACTTTTTAAAAAAAGTAGAACATAATCAGTATAAAATAGAAACTAAATATAACTTTAAAAATATTTCATTTTTTCCTCAACAAAATCTTACAGTTCTCTCCCAGTAGCCCCAGTCGATCCCCAAATTTTAAAAAGAGAAAAGCAAGTCACGCCAGCCAGTCCAGGCACCCTCCGGACTGCCCCAGGCTGCAGTGCAGGGTGCTGCTTACTGGCAGGAATTTAAGGCACATCCATCCATACTTGTCTTGGTATCTCTAGAAACGGCCAGCGAGGCCTCTGGCTTCTTAAAAGCAAAGCTTTCTGGTTATTACAGTATCACTCGGTTGCTCTGGATGAAATCAGGGGTGTACTTACAAAGGAAATGTCAGGGTCCAAGGTTATCAGGGCCTTTTACACCACGGACAGCGCAGGGTCGGGCCGTAGCTAGAGCCCGCGAGCCCGCCACCATGCCAACTTGCAGCCATAAAGACATGCTCTACACAACGTGTGTGGGCCTGTGAAGACTGATTTAGTGCTTGAGACCTGAAAGCCGCCTGCTAGTCAAGGGTCCAGTTTCTTAAAGGACAACTGTGTCAATACAAGTCAATACATAATTTATGACAAATAGGCAGCAGAGATGGAAGTTTCTTAGAAACAGAGGTCTTGGCAGTGCTGAGGACAGAGGAAGGAAAAGCAGGGTCCTTCTACTTAGTTTCAAGCTCGTATGGGAAGGAACGTTTAACAACATGAAGCTGTTTCCCTGAAGCAGTGGTGCAGGCTGTCATTCTCTTTCCACACTGTCATTCTCTTTCCAGCTCTCAGCACTGCAGTTCTATTTTAGTATCAGGGATAAAAGTACTGATGAGAAACTGTTTTAAATCAAGATTATAAACATACTTAGCAAGAGTCTTTATGAAACTTCACTGAGGTTAGGTTAATTTGTTACATCTTCTTAGGAATCCTGCTTTAGATGGACTAAGTTTAGCTCGAGAAAGCCAAAAACTCTAGCATCCTAAATAAAAGATTCCAAGTCAACTCTTTATTTTGAATAGTTAGCTATGGTGAATTAAGAGGAAAAGAGATCTCCGTTTACATTTTCTTTGCTTCACCTGTTTTAACAGAAGCTACTCTATTCAGTATCAGATCAGTACCTCAGGGACACTGAGGGGCTCCCGCCTTAGCCACACCCGGGGCTGCCTTCTCTCCGGCAGAGCAGACTTCAGTTTTGAGGCAGCCCCACTAGCCTCTTTGCTCGCAGCAGAGCATCAACACTCTGGGAGCACAGTTTTAACTCAGTCCAAAGGGAGAAACGTGGCAATGTGTAAGGGCCAGGACGATGGGGGGGGGAGACGAAGCCCAGACGGCACAGACTACCTGGTAGGTCATCAGTGGGAGGCGGCAGAGCCTCTGCTAACACGGATGACTAAAAAGCCATCTCAACAGTGTGAGAAAAGAAAGTGAATACGAGCCAGATTTTAGCAACGTGCCACTTTATCTATTCGCTGCAGTTAATGCAGAAGTTGTTCATGTTCCTACAGCAAAGGCCGCTGGGGTGAAGCGCTGTGCCCACAGGCCACCATCTGATTGGCCTGGCGGGCCCAGGATGAGCACAGAGTTTGTGCCTACTGCATATCTCCTTGATAAAGTGCACTGGCCCAGCCTCAGAGGAAACGCCGCTTTCCTCATACAAAGCAGAGGATTTAGAATCTTTGTCTACACAAAAGGCAACAACTAGTCAGTCTACAAAAACCATTAAGATCCCACCTTCAAGGAATTGACTGGTTCATTTCGTGAGACGCACAGAGCTGCAGGCTGGCAGAGACCCTGAAGCGGAGAAGGGGCCCCTGCCGGGGGGGTGGGGGTGGGGGCTGCAAGCCCGGAAGCCGGGCAGCTGCCAGCACTACCGGAAACTCCCCACGTGGATGGAAAGAGATGCTTCTGGTCCACGGGGCCGGGCTGGTGTGTCCACACAGGAGGAAACATGGCCGTTGTGTGCACGGAGGGCTTCTCGGCTGAGGAGACATAGAGGGAGGTGTCACCACCTCACAGGCACAGCGAGCATTTTGGGGGCTCATCAGGCTCTGGGAGGGGCTCACCGTCACTCCAAGGTTCATTCCTATTTTAGGGGTCAAATTAGAACACAACACAGGGAAAATCAGACGTTATTTCCAAATCACCCAAAGAAGCTGGGCTGACCCACCAACACCTTATCAAGGACACTGGGTCCCCACATGCTGCCACACAGCACCCCCAGAATTGGGGTCTTTTCCA
>PVKH010021913.1:0-14221 GCA_004027955.1 Chaetophractus vellerosus
CAACTCTGTCAGAGCTGGGGCCATGTGTGCTATGTTCACTGCTGTAACCCAGCAGTTGGTCAGCTGCCTCATGGAAAGCATGAAAGAGTGGTATTTTGACCCTAGGTGGACCTACAACATCAATGCTGATCTCTCTGAGAAGAACTGGCTAACTCCAAGGGCTTCCCATGGACTTAGGTTATTACTGAAGTTTGGCCCACATTTCCCCACTCTCCCTCCATTATATTTAAGACAAGCCAGACTTTTCAAGGGTTACAAAAGCCCTGTGGGTTTCCAAGGAACCCTGGTTCCATTCATTTTGATGTCCATTTTGGCGTTTCTGAATACAAAGCTGTTAGTTGTGTTCGTATTGCCATTGGACCGATCCTTTCCTAGTCTAGGTCTGGCTGGAATCTTCATAAACATTTCGTTTTGCTGCAAACTCTCCCTCCCTAGAAAAATGTGTATGGTGTAAGAATAGGAGGCTTTGATCTCTGAATACACTTTATGAGGGGATCAGGCAGCAAATCTTGTTCAGAAGGGCTCTGTGACCCAGAGGAGGTTTCAGACCCAGCCTGGGATGACAAAGGCATTGGTTTCTCCTTTCCTGCACTTTCAATTCCAAGTCCTTTATAGCTCTCTCTCTGAGCAGTACAGAGCAGCCTCCAGGACAGTATAATGGCCAGGCTAAGAGCTCCGGCTTTGGAGCCTCGAATCCTGTACAGCTGCAGGCAAGCCACTGTCTCTCTGCCTCAGTGTCCTCAGGTGACTTCTAAGTGCCTTTTGCCCACCCGCATGAGATATTGGCCCTGACTGACCCCCATGGCCATCCCTGATAGAGCCCATGTGGAAGTTGCAGCTGATGGATTGGGCTAGCCTTTAACATGGTTATCCTTGGTGTCTTGGGTCCTGGAAGGACCAGACCTAAAGGCTGGGTCTGAAAACAGAGCCAGCTACCCGATCCTTGAATCCTGGCTCATATCTGCCCTCCACTGGTACCCACCAAACTCAGACCTCACATTCTCTCCCCTAAGTAGGAACTCACCTGAAGCATAAAAATGCCACACTTTACTTGATGCTTCTTATAAGAAAGCTGTTTTTCCATCCCCTGACTATAAAAGCAATTCACAGAAATGCAGAGACTATCCCAAGGTTAAGAACTTTATTCATTGTATAAATAAAAGAGAAAAAATGCATGATCATATCAACAGACATTTAATACAATTCAGCATTCATTTGGAATGAAAAAAAAAAAAACAATTTTGGTCAGCTGGGCCTGGAATGGCATATTCTTATTTGGTAAAAAGTACCCAACTTTATCAAAATCATTTTATGCAAAATGGTAAGGTACTAGAGGCATTCCCATTAAAGGCAGGGAATCTCATTGCTACTGGTTTTCAACATAGTTCTGGACGTCCTAGATAGCACAATAAGAAAAGGAAAATTGAGGGATATAACTATTTGAAGTAAAGAAGCAGAAGACCATTATTTTCAGATGCCTGCTATTTGCTTCTCCACCGTCTCTTGCCTCTTCCTCCCATAACAGCTCATGAACTTCTCGTAGGATCCACTCCTTCAGTGGCTCTGGGTGGAGCTCCTCCCTGAGCTCCAGCAGTCAAACACGTGAGCACGGCCTCGCCAGTCAGAGCACTCCACACTCCTGGACACCAAGCTGATTTGGCAGCGGTCATGCAACCAACTACGTGGAGCCTGAGACTGGAGCTCACATATCCAAAGGCCAGGGAGAGAGTTGGAAACAAACCTAGCCCTCCTGATGTCAGCCTTTCCTCTTGACTTTCTGTTCTGAGAGCAAATGAATTCCCTTTTTGTTTGAAGTAGATGTGCTTTATTTTTTTTTTTTCACTTAAAATTTAAAAATTCCTAGCTGATACATCTACCTAAAAAATACAAACGAATCAACTGAAAACCTGTTATAAATAATATGAGGGTGCCCCAAGGCGGCCAGATAACAGATTAGTATTTAAGAATTGGTAGCTTTCCTATATGTTGTCAGCAATCGATAGAAAAGAAACAAAATTATCTGTCATTGGCGAAGTAACAAAGCCATAAACTTTTCGATAAATGTTCAAGACCTGTAAAGAAAACCATAGACTGCACTGAAGGGTGAAAATTAACACCTATCTCAATGGAAAGATATATGCAATATTGTAAAGATGGCAATGCATCCCCAAGGCAATAAATAAATTCAAAGTAATTCCAATCAAATTCCCATTTTATTTCCTTTTGGGGGTGTGTGTGACTTGGCAGATTGAGTGTAGAGTTCATTTAAAGAGTAAATGAATGAGAACGGCTTAGAATGCTTTATATGAGAAAACGTGTCTAGCCAGATACCAGGATATTCTATAAAGCTACACTAATCAAAACCATGTGACACTGTGCCAGAATAAATAGACAAGGAAACAGAATACAGGGCATAGAAACAGAACTGTGGATATTTGAGAATTTAGTATATGATAAAATTTTCATTTCAAGTATTGCCAAGTGGATTATGTATGCAATAAATGGAGTTGGGACTAATAACCATCCATTTGAAAAATTTTTCTTCCTCACATCCTATACAAAATATTAATTAATTATACCTCATTCAAAGATTTATAGAGCGGACTCCAGAAAACTTAGAATAAAATACAGCTTAAAAAATAACAGCTTTATTGAGATGTGATCCACATACCAAACAAGTCACCTGCTAAAGTGTGCAATTCAATGGTTTTTAGTATAAACACAGAATTGGAAAGCTATCACCACAAATAATTTTAGGGCATTTTCATCACTCCCACCAAATACCCCTTACCCAATAACAGCCATTCCCCTTTTCCCTCCATCACCACCTCCCCAACCCTAGGCAACCACTAATCTACTTGTCATCTCTATAGATTTGCCTATTCTGAACATTTCATGAAAATAGCATCATATAATATCTGGTCTTTTGTTGCTAACTTCTTTCACTTAGCATAATGTTTTCAAGGCTCATCCATGTTGTAGCATGTATCAGTACTTCATTCCTTTTTGTATAATTTCAATGTTTTTGAATTTATTGAGATCTGACTTATGTCCCAGCATATGGTCTATCCTGGAGAAAGATCCATGAGCACTTGAGAAGAATGTGTATCCTGCTGTTTTGGGGTGTAATGCTCTATACATATCTGTTAGGTCTAGTTCATTTATTATATTATTCAAGCGCTCCATTTCCTTATTTATCCTCTGTCCAGATGTTCTATCTAATACTGAGAGTGATGTGTTGAAGTCTCCAACTATTATTGTAGAGGCATCTATTTTTCCCTTCAGTTTTGCCAGTGTGTGCCTCGAGTATTTTGGGGCAACTATGTTAGGTGCATACATATTTATTATTGTTATTTCTTCTTGGTGAATTGTTCCTTTTACTAATATATAATAACTGTCTTCCTCTCTTATAACAGTTTTGCATTTAAAATCTATTTTATCCGATATTAATATCACTACTGCAGCTTTTAAAAATATATATCTATTTGGCGGAATATCTTTTTCCAACCTTTCACTTTCAGCCTGATTGTGTCCTTGCATCTAAGGTGAATCTCTTGTAGACAACAAATAGATGGCTCATGTTTTTTTATCCATTCTATCGGTCTATATCTTTTTTCTTTTTTTGTTATATATCCCCCCTTTCTGCTTGTTCTTGCTGTGTTCATTTTTGCATTCTTCTGTGTCTGCTTGCCTCCCCCCATTGCGGCGACCCACCGAGCCAGCTTACCGTGTGGCAGCCTTGCCTGCTCGTGGGCTGCTTGCCGTGCCTATGGCGGCTTTGCCCTGCCCGTGGTGGCTTTTGCCCTGACCATGGCAGCTTTTGCCCTGCCCACGGCGGCTTTTGCCCTGCCCACGGCGGTTTTTGCCCTGCCCACGGCGGCTTTGCCCTGCTCACGGTGGCTTGCCTTCTCAAGGTGGTCTGCCCGCTCGAAGAGGCCCCGGGAACTGAACCTGGGGCCTCCCATGTGGTAAACCGGCACCCTACCAACTGGGCTACAGCCGGCCCCAGTCTATGTCTTTTAGTTGGAGAGTTCAATCCATTAACATTCGGTGTTAACACTGTAAAGGCATTACTTACTTCGTCCATTTTATCCCTTGGCTTTCTGTTGTCATTTCTTACTATTTCCTGTTTTTTTTGTTAGCAAATAATATTCCATTGAATTGACCAGCACCACATTTTGTTTATCAACGTGTTCTAATCATATTTTTCTTTTTTTAAAAAAGATTTTATTTTTTTATTATTTTTATTTATCCCTCTTGCTGCTTGCGCTTGCTATCTGCTCTCTGTGTCCATTCACTGCACATTCTTCTCTGTCTACTTGTCTTCTCTTCTCGTCTTCTTTTTAGGAGGCACCAGGAATCGATCCTGGGACATTTAGACTTGGGAGAGAGGCACTCAGTTGCTTGAGCCATCTCAGCTCCCTGGCTTGTTGTGTCTCATTGTCTTTTTCCTCTGTGTCTTTTTTTTTTGTTGCGTCGTCTTGTTGTGCCATCTCTCCACGTGGGCCAGCTCTCCATGCACTTGCCTTCAGCAGGAGGCCTGGGAATCGAACCCAGGATCCCCCATATGGTAGATGGGAACCCAATCGCTTGAGCCACATCTGCTTCCCATATCAACATCTCTTGATGAACCCGTGGGTTGTTTCCACCTTTTGGTTTTGAATAATGCTGTTATGAACATTCAGGTACAAGTTTGTGTGGACTTATGTTTTCATTTTTCTTGGCTATATACCTAGGCATGGAATTACTGGGTCACATGGTAATTCTGTATTTAATCTTTTGAGGACCTGTTAGATGGTTTTCCAAAGTGGCCGCACTATTTTACCACCAGCAATGTATGAGAGTTCCAATTTCTCTACTTGTCTTTTATTACAGTCATTCAAGTGGGTGGTAAGTGGTATCTCACTGTGGCTTTGATTAGCATTTCCTTGATGGTTAAAGATGTTGGGCATCTTTCCATGAGTTTATTGACCATTTGAATATCTGCTTAGGAGAAATATCTACTTAGATCATTTGGAGTTTTATTTTTAATTGTGAGATAGAGAAGACCTTTCCAGGCAATGAACAAAGTCCAGAAGTCTTAAAGGAAAATACTAGAAGACTCAACCACATAAAAATTTTGAACATCTGCATTCTCAAAGACAACATAAACACAGTTAAATAAAAATCATCTTCCTTCTGCTTTAGAGGAGAAAATATTTGAGGCACATATAACATGGGTTAATTTTAACAATCTATTTTTAAAACTCCTACAAATCAATCAGAAACACACACACACAAACCCATACAACTCAAAATCAAACCTAGTAAAGGGTAAGAAGGAGCATTTCGCGGAAGTACCAATAGCCAGTAAATATATGAAATGGTGCCCAACCATCTTGGAGACCTGGTATTACAAATTAGGTCAACGAGAAAAGACATTTTTCACCATCAGTGTTGCAAAGTAGTTTTAAAATTGGTAATGGACAGCATTAGTAATGGGTGTCGGGAAATGGGCCGTGTCAAACACCGGGTTTATGTATCACTACAACCCTCTTGAAGGCCATGGCAGGATCTATCTGCATTGTACTATTAACAGGAGAGAACTCGGGGCGGGAGGGGGTAAAGAGCACAGGCGGCTTTTGCTTGGTGATGTTGTGAGTTTTCCAAACATTCCAAGCATTAAGTTTTAGTTTTAGTTTTGTAGAGAGGATGGGGAAATGTTATTTAAAAGTAACAAAGGACCCAGAGATAATCCAATAGAAGGACGGTGAGAACCTAGACAAAGAATTGATGAAAATGAGAGTTTCTGGTTCAGACCAAGGTGCAAATAGTCTGGGACATGGTAGCTCCCAGCTTGGTATCAGCCCTGGAGAACTTACAGAGGGAAACAGAGAATGCAAGAAACCACCACCACAATGACAAAAGTCAGAAATGCCCGGGGAGACTGAAAGCTGCTTTGGGGTGTGTTGGGTGTGGGTAGCAAAGGGCAGGATGGAATGCAGCTGAAGATGATGATGTGTTAAATTAGAGAAAAGGAGCTTAACGTCTGCTCTCGTCTTGCTGCTACCTTGCATTGGAACTAGCATTCCGTGCTTACTACAGATTTTGGAGACAATGACCTGGGAGTTTGGGAAGGTGTCCACAGACATAGAATCAGGGAGTGCCCAGGGCCCCCTGAAGGACGTAGTTGAGGTAAACAGGTCAGGTTGACACAGCTGTGCAGTTTTCCCTCCTCTCTCAGCCCGGGCTGGTGGATTGCATCCAAGGAGATTGCGTCCCTCCCAGCCTGCGGTGCTGCTTTGTGGTGTGACGGTAAGCGGGTACCCGCTGCTCTCTGCCTGGGCTGTGGCCCTCACCCTTCCCCAGGACATTTTCTCAGACGGTAGCTGAGACCTCTGGAGAACATTAGCCCAAATCACTAAACTCTTGAGGCAATGCCACCACCTGAAGAGGAAAACCACAACTGAACTACACTTTCCTTCTGAAGCCAAAGTTTGGAAAAATGGATGAAAATTTTAAAATAAGCTAAATATATTTAGGGAAACAGGGCACATATATGTGCTATGAAAAAAATTTTTTGCTTTTCAAAAGGACCAAGTGGAAATGTTAGATAAGAAAAGTATAATAGTTAAAATAAAGAACGCAACCGATGGATAAATAGGATGAACGCAACTGAAGAACAAACTATGACACTGAAAAATCAGATTGTGGATGCCTCCCAGGGGGTAGCAGGAAAGGAATAGAACATACACAAGAAAAAGTAAGGAATGTGGAAGTAAGAGAAGAAGTGCTAACATCCAGATAATGAGTCCCAGAAGAGGATAAAAATGTAAATAGGAAGGAGAAAATATCTGACGAAAAAATTGAGCTACATTTTCCAGAATTCAAAAAATTAATAATCTTCGATTAAAAGGACAAAATCCAAATAGAAGAGAGGAGGAAAATGCCATTCCTAGACACATTAGAGTAAAATTTCAGAATGTCTAAAGAGAGCATTTAGAAAGCTTCCAGAGACAAAGAATTGAACAACTACAAAGGAACAAGAATTGTATTAACATCAGGCTTCTGGACAGCAGCTTCAGTGGCAAAAAGACAATGGGATAATATTTTTAAAGATTTGAAGAAGAACCTTCGAACTGACTTTTATATATACCCAAATTGTCATTTGGATGACAGAGCAGCATAAGAACATTCTTAGGTGACCAGCCACAAAAGACCCAAATAGAAGACACTTTCAGAAGTATATTTTAAGAAGAGAACCAAATTCAAGAGATTCTGCAAGATGTATCAAACGCAAAGATGATCAAAGACCTTGGTAAATTTGTTTTTAATGCAAAGATCAAAGAAAAGAGAAAGAGAAGGAACCTACAACAACGTGGATGAATCTTGGTAACAAAATTTTGAGTGAAATGGAGAAATCTCAGAAGGCTCTGGACTTCAACCATAATCCTCCCAATTTAAAAACAAGAAACAAGAAAAAAAAACATTATTCTTAGACATACATATGCATGTGATAAAACTATGTTTGTAAAAAAAAAAAACAAGGGGATGATAAACTCCAAACTCAGCATGTGGTTACTCCCTGGGGAGTGGTGAAGGGGGAGAATAGGGAAGGAACAAATGAGAGTTATTTGTCATGTTCTATTTCTTGAGTTGGGTGGTGGTATGTGGGTGTTCATTTTCTTGGAAATAAACAAATGCATAAATAAAAAGTAAAGGAGGAGCATGTATGAAACAGTGATGACAAAGTGCTATGAAGTAGGATTGGTACAACTACAACTTTGTGCACCTGAGGTCCAAAAGAAAAAAAAGTGAAGGCAATGCAAGGTGGACCCCTTCGTCTGTCTTCTTGAAGTTGTGAGCTGTTAAATAGCCAGGTCAAAAATGGGACCCCTGGTTCGCAGGTGCCCCCTGACAGGGCCCTCCTCCTACTTTAGCTGGCTGGTGTCACAAGGAGGGGTATGGATACCTGGACAAAGAGAGGCAGGGTAGATGGTAATTAATAAGCACATTTTGGGTTCAGAGCCTGGCTTCAACAACCAGCTCTGCCACTTTCCAGAGGAGTGACTGAGGGCAAATCATTTCATTCCCCTGAGCCTGATAAAATAATATATGCCCATCATGTTGCAAAGTGCTTGGCACATGGCATGTGCTCAAAAATATTAGCAAAAAAAATAACAATGAGAATGAGGATAAGAAAACTAAAAAAGAAATGAGGACTTCTCAAAAAAAAAAAAAATTAAAAAGAATTCCCAGACTTTGGAGCTGAGATTGCTTACGGAGTCTGGGATTCTTTAACGGTTCATCAGACTCAGTTACTCGCCTTCAGTCTTGCTTTGTTTATTTCTTAGTTTCTCAGTAAACATTTTGAAAAAAATCCAAGCTTATTTTAGCTGAGTGAGTGGGGAAAGGGACTTGGCTAAAAGAGCAGGGAGGAAGCTATGACATTCTTGGTGACGATTGCCACCCAGGCCCGAGAGGAGGAGGTAAGCCAGGCAGGGCGAGGCAGGGAAGCAGGGCTGGGACGAGGCACGGTAAATGCAGCTCCCATTTGTTGAGTGTGTGCATAGCGGCAGCCCCGGTATTCCGCGCTCTTGCAAAGGTCAGAGCAGTTCCAAATGTTGCATCCGGTTCCAATGCCAAGATTCTACACACTAGTTGAAGAGTCAAAATCTCCCAGGTAAAAGTGAGTGAAGGAAACCCAGAGAAGCTGAACTCAAGTAATTAGCAAGACCTTGGTAAATTTGTTTTTAATGCAAAGATCAAAGAAAAGAGAAAGAGAAGGAACTTACAACAACATGGATGAATCTTGGTAACAAAATTTTGAGTGAAATGGAGAAATCTCAGAAAAGGCTGGGCTCAGGCTGCTCTCTGCAGTTTCCCCATCCCTTGTAGGTCTGATCTGAGCCCCTCACCCCCATTGCCTTGCTTTAGTTACCAGCGAGGACAAGGGGTGCAGGGATGGGTGTTATCAACCTCCCTGGCTTCTGGGGTCACATAGGCCCCTGTGGCTCATCCAGGCTTTCTCCGCATTTGTGCTGGGGTTTCTGGGAGTTTCCCAGATCGTGTCCAGTTTGCCTGTAATGCGGCCTCTTCCTCTCCATCCGGCTGCCCCTCCAGCTCCCTTCCGGCAAACCCTTGGGAAGGTGCCAGAGTTCCCTCTCCCAGCATGCGAGGGCTCAGACCCGAGGGCCCTGGGTCCCGACTGGCAGCTGGCAATGTGCATTTGGGCAGCCCAGCAGTGGGCTTAGTCCTGGGTGGGTGGCAGCCCCAAGGGGCGGCAGCTGCGAGATGGCCGTCATGGCGGCACCTCGACTCCTCGGTGACATCTGCGTCTTCGTTGTGTTCGACGCTTCAACTTTTGTCTTCTGCTTTTCTGAAATAAGGAATGACAAACAATCCCAGAACCAGAGCCACATGTCCCCAAATGCGTGTGGCTCAGCATTGTTCATATTTTTCCAATTATCCCTTGTTCTGACTGCCACAGCTAATATGCGCGTGCACACTCGCACACATACCCAGGACAATTTTTAGACAGACATCCAGGCTCCTCTGTTCCCACAACCCCTGGCCCTTCAAGACCTTGCCACACCCAGTCCCTCCAGCCCAGCTCCACACCCCCAGCCCCCTGGCCCCTGGACTCACCCCCAGCTCTGGGGAGGCCACTTTCTCAAGACAGTATGTACTTATTTTTGTGTTGACTGGAACACCCTCCCACCCTCCTTGGGATGTCTAAATCGTGCCCTTCCTCTCAAGACCCAGCGTAAGGCTGTCCGCCATGACGGTGTCCCACAGCCTAGCGCCCATGCCGAGCTCGCGCGAGTCGGAATTCTTGCGGCATGCAGAGATCCAATTGAATCTAAGAATTCTTATTACAAAATTTAAAAAAATAAAATTTTTGGCTTTAATAAAAGGTTAAAAAAAATAAAGGCAAACAAAATAAAGAAAATAAAAATCATCCCATTCCTTCTATCTAGGGGTAAGTACCATTGACATCTTCTGGAGTGTCTGAAGGGAAGGTCTTTTTCTAGGTACACACACACACACACACACACGCCCTTCTTAAAAGACAAAGAATTGGAGTCATACTTATATATGGCTTTATAACTACTTTTTTTCACTTAACAATGTATTGTGAGCGGCTTGTCACAAGAAACCCTTTTTGAATGTCAAAAGATTCCATGAATGACCACATAAGAGTATTTATACTTTAATAAAAAAAAAAGTTTCATTGTGGAAAATTTCAAATATGCAAAAGTAGGGACAACAGAACAACAAACTTGTTTACTCATCAGCTTCAATAATTATTAACATTCTCTTGTTCTAGTTTCATCCATCCCTTGCCTTCTTCTCCTTAAGTGTTTGAAAGAAAAGCCCAGATCTCATCTTCTTTCACCTGTAAAACCATGGTTGTCTTCATCCTATCTGTTGTCTGAGAAAATGCACAGTAACCAAAAGGCGGTCTGCAGTTAGCGCCACTTCTGAATCAATCTGTTTTATTCCTGACAGCAGCATTGATGATTTGAAAAACAGTCACACGTCTTTGTGCAAGTTGTATTATTTATTCAGCCCTCGCTCAATGCTTGTAGGGCATATGGATGTACAGATCCCTGGCGAGCGTTCCAGCCCACAAGCCAGGCACTGCTGGTCTGATCCACTAACTCAGGCATTCAATCAAACCCCGCCGTGCATTTTTCTCCAGTTGGTTCACACATGTGAGTTTTCCAACTCCACCACTTAAGTTCCTTCAGGCCTGGAACCTTGTCTGTTTCTGTTTTGCACACGGGTTGTAGGTATCAAACTGAATTCAGTTCGTAAAACTTGACATGGGCCCTCAGGAGTTGTCCAGCTCTATCTTCTCATTTTGCAGGTGAGGAAACCTGGGACTTGGAGAAGGAAGGAATCCCCCAAGGGAAGAGCTGGAATGGAAACTCAGGTACCCTACTTCCTCCCCTGTTCTCTCCACCTTATCACACTTCCTCGTGGGCAGAATGTTATGGAATGAATGGGGCATGGGGAAAGAGTGACCTTGAGAATGGCATATTTAGCATTTTTGCTGAGTTCTCCAGGGGCTAGCTTGTTGGTAGGGGTTCCAGGTAGTGTGAGGTCTGAATCCTACTGCTCAATTCCCTTCCTTCCAGGTTTCCTGCCAGGGAGTCAAAAACATAAGGATAAAAAGCCAAAAGGGAAACAAAGTGCTAGCCTGCTAATCTCTGGACAAGTGCCCAGGGCTTCTCTGATAAGCTGAGCTGGCATGGGAGGCTCTTGCCTGGAAGCCCAAGGAGAGGCTCCTGCTTCCCAGTCCCTCGTGTCCCGGTGGGACAGTCCATGCAGCAGAGTTTGAATCCACTTCCACAACAGCTGCAGGCCAGGAGCACCTCCTCCACCAACCACAGGCAAGCTGTGAAGGAGATGGCCACCTTTGCCTCTAGAAGCCATGTTACAGCACAGGAAGTGAGAGAGTGGCCAGGTCTACCTGTCCCAGAGAGTGAGAGAGAGAGCGTGGCACCGCTCTGGGGAATGCCTGGTTCTGACCAGATGGGCAACAACTCTTGCCAGGGGCAGGAAGGAGGGAGGTGAGGAGAAAAGCCGAGATTGTTCTCTCCTGCACCTCCTTGACTGGAGAGAAGCTGGGGTGGACACCCCTCCTCTGTGAGTCAGAGCTGAATCTCATACCCCTCCCTGCTACCTCTAAGGGTTTGATGTTTTAATTTTTGTTGCTCACTTTGTGAAAACTGAGATGGCCAGTGCTTTTGTGAGCCACTGCTCTTTATATATTGTAGGAGCACCAATTGGTTTTATTATTATTATTTTTTGGTTATTACTATACTTTTTCCTTTTTATCTCTGTATTCTCAGCGTTGGCAGAATTTCCAGTGCTTAACAAACATTTGATCAAATACGCGGGAAAAAAACAAACAAACCTGCCCTTTGCTTAGCTGCATGGTACCTCCTTGTGATTACCTCCTCCAGGTTGGATGTATGGATCTCATACATCCTAGGTTCTGACATACAACAGGGCAAGGCTCAGTAGGATTTCAGATAAACCTGGCAAAAATAGGAGAGGTTGGGGGGACTTACACAACAGTAAAATGAAGGGAGAGGGTTCATCGGACAGTCTCATCTGGAGATTCAGTGTCTACGTTTTGCAATGAAAGAGTGAACCTCCAAATGAGAGAGTCTGTGGAACAGGTCCCCCATTTCTGTTGAAGCTGATGATGGTCACCACCTCCTCAATGTTCAATTTTAAGTCAAAGATCTGAAAGTTCTCAGCAATGCACTGAGGGGACACAGTCTTGGGGATCACAACACGGTCCTCCGGATCTGGAACCAGATCCAAACCTGGGCTGTGGCTTTTGTTTGTTTGTTTGGTGCTTTGTGACAATTTCCTTAATCTCGGGATCCTCCAGTAGTGAAGGGTTCTCTGGCTTGGCCCAAGGTCTATCCAGAGAGCAGAGGGGGCTACAGGGAGTGACTGTGATGTCCTTGGAATGGCAAAACAGGATCCATTTCTGCTGTGTGAGGACTGGCTGACAATCCACCTGTTCAGTCACTAGTTTATGGTAGTCCAGGTTGTTCAAGAGACTTCCGGTCTGCAAGTGGTTGAAGTAGGAGACCCCAATGGCTTTCACCTGCCCCTTGTCCACCAGCTCCTTCATGGCATCCAAGAATGTGGTTTCATTGGTGAGCACATTGTCTTTATCAGCTTTGGGAGAAAAGTCCCTGCCAGACTGCCATCCCCATGGCTGGTAAATAAAATAGATATCCAGAAAGCCCAGTTCAGGTCTTTGTGGGATGGCTGACAGGCTTCCTTCACTGGGGTCTCTCAAGGAAGATGGGCCACACTTGTTAATGAGTATGCTGTCGTCCCATGTTTGGCAACCTTCTCTTGGAGCTTCCCTAGGATGGCTTCCCCTGCCCCATTCTCATTCTGGTAGACACAGGAACAACTGATGTGAAGATATCCTACAGCAATTGCTGCCTCCAGCCTTTTTGACTTTGCCTGGGGAGACCTCCAGGTGCCCAGGCCCACAGCAAGCATCTTGACTTTGGTACTGAGCTCCATGAAGATGGCCATGGTTGGTGCAGAAACAGTTCTGAACGAGCTGTTAATTCTTGTGCTACACAGAGTCTATTTATTCCTTACTTTTTTCTTACTCTCCTTCTGCCAAAAGTTTTAGATGTGAAAACTAATCTTCTCCCTCTTTTCCTCCCTCCTTCTCTCTCTGCCTTCCACCTGCAACTTTTAGGGACCTACCACGGGTTCTAAAGAAATAAACAGGGCTTCTGTAGTTTAGAGGCTCCCAAATTAGAAGTGAGTTGGTTGTACAGACATGCTTTGACTCCTGGTATCCTTACCCTTACTAGCCTAAAGAATGAAAATCAGGGAGCCAACCACAGTAGCTGCAACAGAAGCAAAGCTTCTGGGTTGGAATCCCATCAGCAGACTTCCTGGACTCGGCCATGAAAGATGGGGGCACGGGCTCTTCAGGGTGTCCAGGATCATCTTGTGAACTCCAGGAGTTGCTCAGAAATCCCAGATGGTTTTGCTCTTTCCTTTGGCTTAGTACACAGTCTTCCATGCATGTCTTACACAAGTGCACACACAAAAGCACACAGACATGTGCACACACACATGCACACACACACACTGGAGGTGAACACTTCCCATCCTTCTCCTGTCACCCTATGTAACCTTTTGCCTCTCCTACCTTCTCTTCCATAGTGCATAGAAGTTGAGAATATTCAAATGAACTAAGTTATTCTATTTATTCAATTGACCTCAAGGAACCTTGATTAAGCACTTACTATGTGCCCACTTTTAGGCGAGGATCTTTAGGACACAGAAGAAAAGAGAAAAATTACAGGGTCACCCTGCCTCATTGGGGACATTTGAGTATGGCCAGAAGTCTAACCTTCAGAAATTGAAGAAAAAGATAGACCATCCAATGCTACATTGTGCAGTTCAGATTTTTAGTCTAGAGGAGCTCGAACGGGCAAGATCAGTCCAGACCTGGGTGCCCTCAAGGACTTCCTGGAGGAGTTTGGGGGGGGGGATCTATGTGATGAGTCGTGGACAAATTAGGGATCAACCAAGTGGGGGAAGGGGGACTGCATCAGATAGAAGGCAAAGGCTGGGAGGTAGGAATGAGCCGAGCCTGCCCTGGGGACAGAGAGGAGCTGGGCCTTGGTGGAAGAGGCTGAGGATGCCAGGGAAGAGTGTGATGAAAAGGCTGGTG
>PVKH010021914.1:0-14219 GCA_004027955.1 Chaetophractus vellerosus
CTTTTGTTGTTCCCGATCATACCAGGAAAGATTTCAGTCTTTCACTGTTGAGGATAACGTTAGCGGTGGGTTTTTCATACATGCATTTTACCATATTGAGAAAGCATCCTCAAAAAAAGGATGCTGTATTTTGTCAAAAGCCTTTTCTGCATCAATTGATAGGATCATGGGATTTTTCTTCTTCAATTTATTAATGTGGTATATTACACTAATTGATTTTCTTGTGTTGAACCACCCTTGCATACCTGGGATAAAACCCACTTGATCGTGGTGTATAATTCTTTCTGTGTGCTTTTGGATGCTGTTCACAAGAATTTTGTTAAGGATTTTTGCACCTATATGTATTAGAGTTATTGGTAATTTTCTTTTTCATAGTATCATTATCTGGCTTTGCTATTAGGGTGATGTTGGCTTCATAGGATGAGTTTGGTAGAATTCCTTCCAGTTCAATTATTTTGAGAGCATTTATCAAGATTGGTATTATATCATCTTTGCATGATTGGTAGAATTCACCTGTGATACAATCTGGTCCTGGGCTTTTCATTTTAGGAAGGTTTTTGATGACTGTTTCAATCTCTTTACTCATGATTGGTTTGTTTAGGTCTTCTATTTCTTCTGGGGTCACTGTGAGCTGTTCATATGTTTCTAAGAATTTGTCCATTACATGTGCATTGTCTCATTTGTTATTGTACAGTTGTTTGTAGCATCCTCTTATGACCTCCTTTTTTTCTGTGGGGTCAGTGAATAGATCACTGATTTTATTTATTTACTTCTCTTTTTTCTTTATCAATCAAACTAAGGGTTAATTTTGTTGATCTGCTCAAAGACCCAACTTTTGGTTTAGTTGGTTCTCTCTATTGTTTTCTGTTCTCAATTTCATTTACATTTGTTATGATCTTTATTATTTCTTTCCTCCAGCTTGGTTTGGGTTTAGTTTCTGTTCTTTTACTAGCCTCTCCAGGTGTGCTTTTAGGTTTTCAACTTTAGCTAAACTTTTAAAATATAAGCACTGAGGGCTTTAAATTTCCCTTTAAGCACTGCCTTTGCTGTATCCCAACAGTTGTGATATGTTGTATTCGCATTTTCATTTGTCTCAAGATATTTACTGATTTCTCTTGCAATTTCTTCTTTGGCCCACTGATTACTAAGAGTATGTTGTTTAATCTCTGTATATTTGTGAATTTTCCCTTTTTCCATATACTATTGATTTCCAGCTTCATTACATTATGATCAGAAAATTCGCTTTGTATAATTTCAATCTTTTTAAATGTATTGAGACCTGTTTTTGAACCAATATATTGTCTATACTGGAGAAGGATACATACACACTTGAAAAGTTTGTATATCCTACCATTTTGGGGTATAATGCTCTATCAATATCTGGTAGGTCTAGTTCATTTATCATATTATTCAAGCTCTCGGTTTCCTTATTGATCCTCTGTCCAGATGTTCTATCCAATGATGAGAGTGGTGTACTGAAGTCTCCAACTATTATTGTAGAGAAGTCTATTTCTCCCTTCAGTTTTGCCAGTGTGTGCTTCGTGTATCATGGGACACTCAGGTTAGGTTAATAAATATTTATTATTGTCATTTCTCTTTAGTGAATTGCCCCTTTTATTACTATATAATGACCTTCATCTAACAGTTTTACATTGAAATATATTTAGTCTGATATTAGTATCATTAATCCAGATATTTTATGGTTACTATTTGCATAGAATATCTTTTTCCAAACTTTCACTTTCAACCTGATTGTGTCTTTATGTCTGAGTTGAGTTCATGTAGACAGCATATAGATGGCTCATATTTTTTTTATCCATTCTGTCAGGCTATGTTTTTTGATTGGGGAGTTCAATCCATTAACATTCAATATTATTATTGTAAAGTCATTACTTACTTTGTCCAGTTTATCCTTTGGCTTTCTACTGTCATATCTTTGTATTGTCTATCTTTTTATCCTTTAAGTTACCCTTACTAATAATGTTCATTTCCACACTGGTCTCCAAGTCTTGCCCTTGTCTATTCCTCCCAGGCTATAGCACTCCCTTTAGTATCTCTTTTAAATCCATGCTTTGGTAGCATACTTTCTCACTATTTGTTTGTCTGTGAAGACTTTGAACCCACCCTCATTTTTGAAGGACAGTTTTGCTAGATAAAGAATTCCTGGCTGACTGTTTTTCTCTTTCAGTACCATAAATGCACCATTCTACTTTTTTCTTGCCTTCATGGTTTCTGATCTGCATTTAGTCATATATATATATATATATAAAGATACCTAGATTACATAAATGTTATCAAAAAATAAAGGGGATTCCCATATGCTCCGCTCCCTACTCCTCCCACATTTTCAACATCCTTCGTTAGTGTAGTACATTCATTACAATTGAGGAGCACATTTTAGAGCATTGCCACTAAGCATGGATTATAGTTTGCATTGTAGCTTACACTCTCTCCCACACAATTTTGTAGGTTATGGCAAGATATATAATGGCCTGTGTCTGTCTTTATAATGTCATTCAGGACAATTCCCAAGTCCCAAAAATGCCCCCAAATTACAACTGGTTTTCCCTCTCCCTCCCATCAGAACCTCTAGTGGCCACTGCCTCCACATCAATGCTAAAAGTTCTTCCATAGCTAGAATCACAGTAAGTGTATAGTTGAATACCAGTGAGTCTACTTTGGTTCATAGTTCATTCCCTAGTCCTGAGGATTCTGGGATGGTGATGCCCACTCCACCTCTAATTGAGAGGGGGCTTTGATCCCATAGGGCAGATGAATGGGGCGCTCTTGCTTGCAGTTGTAGACTCTCTCAGTTTCTTGGGATGATTGCTGTCCATCATCGTCTCCTTGTTAGTTGTCCTGGATAGTAGGTGTTGCAACTCTGTTGAGATTCAGGGCCCAGCTGGTACATGGACAGCCCAAAGCTTTAAGTCTCTTGGATGTACACCTATCAACTCTAGTACTAATTATAGGTTCAAATAGAGGAATCAGAAGAGCCATGTGTAGGGAAACCACAACTGAGTACAACTCTGTCACACTGGGGAGCAATATGAGATTCCCTTGTATGTGATGCACTGCTCTTCTCTTGCTGCTTTCAGAATCCTCTCTCTATCTCTGGTATTTGTCATTCTGAATATAGGTGTCTTAGAGTAGGTCTATTCGTATTTATTCTGTTTGGGGTGCATTGCCCTTCTTGGATATTGATATTTATGTCTTCCATGAGGGTTAGTATGTTTACTGTCATTTTATTTCCTCAAATACTCTTTGTTTCCCTTTTCCATTCTCTTCTTCTGGGACATCAATAATGCATATGGTTGCGCATTTTTGCATTGTCATTCAATTCCTTGTGACCCTGTTCCATTTTTTCCATTCTTTTCTCTTTCTGTTCTCTTGTCCTTTCAGGTTCAGATGCTCAGTCTTCAAATTTACTATTTCCATCCTCCACTAACTCAAATCTGCTCTTATTTGCCTTAGTGTATTTTTTAATTTCATCCATTGTGTCTTTCATTCCCATAAGCTTTGTTACTATTCTTTGCGGGTTTTCAAATTGTTCCTTCTGCTCACCCAGTGACTTCTTAATATCCTTTATCTTTTTAATCATATTTTCTTTCAACTCCTTAAATTAATTTAGGAGATTTGATTATCATTGATTAGTTGTCATAAATTCTGTGTCTCATCAGGATTTTTGGTTTGTTCCTTTGTCTGGGCCATCTCTTCCTGTTTCTTAGTATGGCTTCTAATTTTTTGCTAATGTCTAAGCATCTGAATATGTTGGTGAATTTACTATGGTGGTCAATTTCTCTCTCTTGCCCAGTGGTTTTGTTTTATGGCTCTCCTTTGGTTTTTGATTCAACTTATTCTAAGTCTTTAATGTTGCCCAGATTAATTTATCAAAATAGGGCCAGGGACTCACTAATGGGGCACACATCTGATCCAAGGGGTCTAGGACAAGAGACTCCTAAAAGTACGTTTTCTCCTTGCAGTTTCCAATCTGGCCAGCAGATGTCACACATAAGGGACTCTTTCCACAGAGGTGTCTCTATCAAGCTCCACTTGCCATTGATTCTGGTATGGCCAGAGCTGAAATTCAAAGCAGGCTCTGCTGGACAAATTCATTGAAGAGAAACCACTCTTCACCCTCCACCACATCCTCCCTTTTCTTAGGGAGGAAGACATCTGTTCCCCTCTCAGTTGGTTCTATTGAGCCACAGGTTTTATCCAGGTTGTTTGCCTTCAGGGTGGGGGATGGGTGGAATTTCTGGCCATGAGGGCTAGTCACACAATTTTCATTTCAGTTTCTTCTTCTTTTTGTCCCTCACCCTCCTACAGGATGTGCAGCACTCTCCTGGTCTGCAGATCCCCAAAGCAGCCATCTCAGACAGTTTTTGGCCCTTTCCCCATTGTTTTTTATGAGATGGTGAGCCTTGCCTTCCTACTCTGATACCATATTCCCAGAAGTCCATCTCTATTGGAGTTTTAGTCACCCATACAGTGCCTACCGTGGTTTGACCTCAGCCTAAAAAGCCTTCCTTGTCAATTCTTATTCCTTGATCAAGACTCAACTTAATCATCATCTTTACCAAAAGCTTACCTAAGTCTCTAGATTCAAGTGAATGTATATATGAGGCAGGAATGCATTTGGTACAGTTAACAGAAAATAGTATTGCAGTGACTTGAGCAAAGCAAAAACAGGTTTATTTTCCTCCCCTGATATGAAATTCAGTGATAAGCAGTTCAAACTTTATATAACTGTTCAGATACATCATTAAAGACATTTATTTCTTTCTATTTGCTCTGCTATCCAAATAAAACTTTTGTCTTTGTGGTTGCAAGGTGAGAGTCTATCCCTGCGTATTATATCCATTTTTTAGGTAAGCAGAAGTGGCAAGGACAACTAGTAGATGACCAATTAATCCTGGTTTGCCCAGGACTTTCTTAGTTTTAACACTGAAAGTCCCAAGTCACTGAATATCTCAGTCACTGGTAAACATGGATAGTTGTTCAACCAAACAAATGAGGGAAGGGAAAAGGCCTTCCCTCTACATCATCAGTCAGATATGTGTCACATGGTCACTTCTACTGGTAAGGAATCCTACAGAAGTATTTTTAGCTAGACATGTCACAATGCTGAATAAAATTAGTGTTTTGTTATTAAGAAGGGGAAATAAATATTAGGTAGACAATTTAGTAAGGTCTACCACAGTGCCTCTTCTTTGTGTCCCCATATCACCCAGTCTCCACCACCACATTAGACTATCCATAACACATTAAAGTGATAGTCATCCCACTAGTAATGTATTTATCTTTGTGTCTCCATTACCAAGCATGGTGCCTGACATATGGTAGAAATGTTAGAAGAACTAAAAATCACATGCCTAGATGTTAGAAGAACTAAAAATCACATGCCTAGAAAAAAAGTCCTCTATGATTGAAAAATGAAAACAGAGCCTACTCATTCTTCTGCAGAGGTGGATCTGATCAAGCTGTGGTCACAACTTATATTTACAAATTTGGGTTATTCTTAGACACAGCTAGATTTCCTTGATAATGACATTAAGAGTCTAGCTGGTTATCTCCAAGGAACGCTAATCCATACTTTACTTCAATAACATTCTTAGGATCCTTCCCCAAGGATGGCTTAGTGAAATATTAAAATCACTCATGGTTATATTACCAAGACTTTAAATTACAGTTCAATATTTATGTTACCAAGGTACATATGGTAAAAAGCAAAATCAAAACACATATTGCTTTAATGTTTTCAAATACAAGTCTAAACAGTAAAAAAAATAATAATTTCAAAGAAATCTCAACATTTTCATAGTTCCAATTAAAAAAGCAATAAGTTAAAATACAGATACACTGAAGTTAAAACACACACACACACTCATTTTTATCTATGTTAAACACACAAGAACAAAACTTAAAATGTTGATGCTTTAGGGAAGAAATCTACATCTTTTATGTGGGTGGAGTTGCCTTAATCAGACTGTTTCTGTTTTCAAAGGAATTTAATGACATATAACAAGTCATCAGTAGGAGTTATGAATTCTAAGGAAATTAAAATTTATTTCTAGCTTTTTCATTAATTGCTTCCTTCAATACAAATAAAATAGTATTTCATAGCCTTAGGAGCAGGATATAGATCTTTCCACAGCAAACATAAAACTAGTATATAATCTGGCGAATAATTATATAAGGTCTTTCTTATATAACCTGATATTATACAAGTATGGCTAGGGATGTGTAATGTGTATGATGATGTAAATACACAAAACAAACATGATAGCCACTAGCATTTTCTTTTTTCTTGCCACATTTTTTTTCTTTCCAGTTTTGCCATGAACCTATGATCACAAAGAGTGACTATTAATAAAGTAATCTTCACCTTTTAATCAAAGCACTTTTCAGACATTTTCTCTCATATATAAGAATTATTTGATATAAATGGCTCTGGAGTATTTTAGCAAAGTAAAATGTGTTTCTTCCTGAAAAAACGAAAACAAGTAATTCATTTTAAAACAAAGGGTATTTTCAGCAATGTTCCTTGACCTCAAGATTCCTAAGGATCCAAATTAACATAACAATGCAATTGTCTTACCTGAAGGGTTTAGAAATAAAACCTGCTGAAAGGCTTCGTTTTGAGATTTGGGGATGTTTTTACAGAATGTGGCCCTCAATAAATTTTTATAAGTGATTAATGGAAGAGGCATGATAGTTCCCAATTATAAAACTTCAATGACGATCCCACCTCAGAACCATAACATCCTTTTCTCTATAGCTACCGCCTATTCGAGGTCTTGAAGAGCTTTCTCTCCTCCTGTGCTCAACTGCAGCCTCTGGAATTCATTTCTCCACTTTTGAATCCAACTCTAGTCTGAGCCCATCATTTGGGTATCATCATGTCTCCCCAGTCAGTATTCTTAATGAAGCTATGCTGTTCTCAAAGTCCCTGTGTTTTCAGTTTTCTATTAATAATGAAGATCATTATTACACATTTAGGATCTGTCTTTCTACATCTCTCTCAGTTCCTGGTATCTCAAATAGCAAAGAGACATCGCAGAATCATACTGATACACTGTTATTTTCAACTCTGAGGCAGTCTAAAAAGCAAAGAGTTGGTGATCTTTCCATATATCGAGACAGTACAACTAAGGAAGCTCCTTTAGAGAATTATTCTAACTTGTGAAATTGCTGTTTTATCAAAACTTCTAATGATTGTGGAATCATTAGAACTCTTATCTGGAGAGCTGCCAATGCCAATGTTTTACATTACATTAACAACACAAAGCGGCCACTGCCATATATCAGTGCCGCACACATACAAACATATGCAACTACCACACCATCCCTTTTTATATTTACTTATTGTCACATCTTCAACTTTAAATAATGTCAAAGAAGGCATCATTTGTCATATAGTATATGGAAGGGATAGAAATTAGGAAGAGAAGGGGCTGGCTAGATAGCTCAGTGGATAACAGCGCCGGTATACCACATGGGAGGCCCCGGGTTCGGTTCCCGGGGACCTCTACGAGCGGGCAGACGGCCTTGAGAAAGGCAAGCCGCCGCAGGCAGGGCAAAGCCACTGTGGGCAAGGCAAAAAGCCGCCATGGGCAGGGCGGAGCCCCCACGGGCATGGCAAAGTCACCCGTGAGCGGAAGCCGGGCAGCCAGCCCGCAAAACACAAAGCACTGCTGCCCGCAAAACATGGAGCGGAGCCGCCCGTGAAAATGGAATGGAGCAACCCACAAACGGAGCGAGCTGCCTCCGCGGAGGGCTGACTCGGAATATGTAACCAAAAAAAAAAAAAGGAAATTAGGAAGAGAAGAAATTATTAAAGTAGGTGAGTGGAAATATCGCAAACTAGTGAAACGTCAGGTTTTACAAATATGTCTATAGGTTCATATTTGCTTTATAGAGAGATGTATCCTGCAAGGATTTTGATTTAATTATTATTACCCCAAAGTTCAGCACAATTGTGTGACAAATATCCAATAAATTCTCATGCAACAATGTGACTGGCTAAAGATTTTTTTTTCATTTTCTATCAGAAATGGTATTCGTGTGGATATAAGAGAATAATTTACTATCAGAGTAGGATTACTGGATATGGAGGCTGAAGGATGGATCTGAGTCTCTGACACTATTTGTGTAACCTCAAGTAAGCAAACTCTGAATTCAGTTTCCTTGTTTGAAAAATGGAGACTGAAATCCTTCTATGAGTGTGTAGTAAAGAACAAATGACATAAAGTGGGAGAAACTGCTTTATAAAGTCTAAAATGTGCGCAAAAGTAACATGTCATTATTTAAGGTAGAATAATAAAATATATTTAATCTTTTAATCTAAGAATAACGATTCTCCAGAGTCTTCTTACATTTGGAAATTGTTCACATAAAAAACATGTGTTTCTTTTATGTGAAAAGTTCATAGGGATCTCAGAGATTTTAGTCTAATATCCTCATATAATTGATAACTCTGATGACAAGTGATATTAAGTGCATTGTTTAAGATGACATTGTTTCCTCTCTCCCTAGTCATTGTTCAAATGTAGGAGCTCTATTTATGTGTGGGGCAGAGATCCTTCCCAAATTAAAAATTTCATTTTTATTAAAGTATTATATATATTACTCAGTCTCATTTTGATAAGTTAAGGAAAAGTATTTGTCAAAACCATTCTATATAATGAATAGGGAGGCCTAGGGAGAGACACAGAGATATGAAAGTGTTCTATCTTTGGGCACGCTACACATTCAGGATAAAACTGGGGAAGCACACATACCTTACAGCCCCACAACTCCTCTTAAATGCTTTATACTATAAATGTGCTTCCAAAGCTATATTCAAAACTTCATCAACATATTACTTTAATTCAATATAAGCTTATAAAGTTAGTATTTCTAAGATTTTAAAATATTCTATCCTGGAGTATATTATCTGCAATCACCTTCTTTGCATCCACAGTCCTTTCTCAAGCCTGAAAGAACCATTACATTACTTCCCATCATATATGATATGTTGGCTTCCCAGGATATTCTTTTCATTTTGACAATCAGGTAGGTATGCCTAAGGCTCTGACATCTCTAGAAATGCTGCTATAGTTGACACAGCTTTTAGAAGATGTGTATTCAGGAACTAACTTTCTAAACCATAGCTTTATTTTTATTTTCTACTGATGATTTGCATGCTTCTGACCCTCCTGATCTTATGAGTAGTGTTAGATATCAAAATATTTCTCTTGGTTGGATTAGTGGTTATGGTAAGAGAATTACTGTGTGTGAACACATGTGGAATTTAATTTACTGTTGCTTTTTGGCTTCTTGATTGACTACATCCTGTTGATGCACCTGACTATAGCTGAGGGGCTTTGTTATACTAGAATCTGGCTGGCTTTTTTTCTTTCTTTCTTTCTTTCTTGGCTCAGTGGTTCCAACTAGTTGGCACAGTTGGTGCTATTAACTTGTTGAGAAACACAGATGCAGCTTCCTGGTATTCAGAAGCAACCAAATCTCTGCTCTTTTTATCTGTTCCTCTTTTCACCCTACTAAATCGATGATGCATGGTTGCCTTTTCATTGTTTGCTAAGCTTTATTTTGTTGCCTCTCTCTTTTTTTTATTAGACTAACACAGTGTGTATGATAAATAGTCATTGGGAAAATAACATGTTACACAAAAATGCAACAATGTGTTTCACAGAAAATGGCATGTCAAATGCATTGTGACTAGAGTAGAGCAATTTAGATCCTTTTTGTGTAGTGAAAAAGCATCTGTAAAAAAAAGCCATGGGAACGACACAATTTCAGCCTGTTTTATAGGTTTTTAACACTGGGCAAAAGAATAACTAAACTTACATTTGACCACAGTCCCAGTGCCTTTCTCTTAGGATCCCTTAAAATTCTCTATATACTTTTCTGATAGCACTTAACACATTGAAATTACCTCTTTGTGTCTTCCCTAGAGTGGCATCTCCTTGTAGTCAGGGATTTCGTCTCACCTAGCCTTGTTTTCCTGTCATTTAGCATGGCACAAAGCTCTCACTAAATGTTTGATGTATTGAATTAACACTAAAAGTGCTCAATGGATCTGTTTTTATTAAGCCAGCCAATAGAATTCCTTAAATATTGGAAAAGCAGTACTTTAGCCCTGCCCCCCCCCCATAGCTCATATGCCAAGGCATCCATTTAACAGTACACATTAGGTATTCTTCCGCCCAATTATACATAAATAGGATCTTAGGAGGAAAAGAAATTCTGAAGCAAGTTTGAAAAAGGTCAGAAGTGATTAATTCCTGGATTAACTGCATCTGTGAGAAAGGTCCAAAAGGAATCTTTATGCCCCAGTAAACAGAAGCATTAATTCAAGAATATGGAAGGCCAAAGCATGGTCAACCTGGTGTTTTCCTTCCCTTATGAAAGAAAAGAGGAAGGACCAGAGGGACCAGGTTAGATGTAAAGTAGGACTAAGATAGTCAGGAAAAGAAAATTTAAGGGTAGAGTTACTGAGGAATGAGGTGGACTCTCTCTTTCAAAGTAGGATGGGCATGTGTTTTCTGAAATCGTATTTGATAATTTTTAAATATTTTAGTTCTTCTATTCATGATTCCTTTGTAAACATTTTAAACCTATATTGAAATAATTTTAGATTTACAGAAGAGAAACAAAGGTAGCACAGAGTTTTACAATATAACCTTCACCCAACTTCTCCCAATGTTAACATCTTACATAATCATGGTATATTTATCAAAATTAAGAAATCATAAAATGGTGCAGGACTATTCACTAAACCATAGACTTTATTCAGATTTCCCTAGTTTTTCTGCTGATGCACTATTTCTGTTCCAATATCCAATCTAGGACCCTACATTGCATTTAGCAATTCATGATTCTTTAGATTTCACTTCTGAGTCTTAAGATTTATGCTCTATAGAGCTCTTATATCAAATCAATTACTATTATTTTTTGGCTATTTCCTCATTTTAATTCTCTGTACCTCCTGTGTTCATCATTTATTCACTATGGGCATTGGATGTGTAAAGCTCTTTCTTACTCAATTGCCTGCCTGCTGTGCTCTTCAATTCACAGACCCTCTTTACCCCTTTCTCTGTGCTCCACCACCTCCAGCCTCCACCTGACTCTCTCTGAAGACACCTTGCCTCTGACTGCACAAGCAATCTACATAAAGTAGATCAGCAGAAAAATGCAATTTTCCCATTCCCTTATGTAATTTAGGTCCTTAGAAAAAACACATAAGCAGAGGTTGTCAAGTCAATCTGACAGCACTGTTAATATTATATTTAATTTGTACTATTTCATAAATGGGGTGAATATTTTAATATTTTCTTAGAGTTTAGGATTAAATAATCATTTTATATCTTTCCCAATATTCATCATTTGTGGATGTCAAGGTTCTTTTCTGAAAACAATTATTTGCTTTAGCTAAGGCATCAGTCAAATGAGAGTGAAAGATTTTATTCCAGTCTCTTTACCAGAGAATACTGGAGTCCACAAACGGTCTCGAGGGTATCTGTGTCTATAAGCCATTAAAATTATACATGTGGTATTTTGTTTGTATAAATGTATTTTTTTTCTAGGAAATAGGGACCACAATTCTCATGAGATTATTAAAAGTATCTCACGGCTCCAAAATGATGAAGAAACGTTTCTCTGGTTCTGGCTAGGGGTGTCAGAAATCTACATTATCAGATAGGGATGCTTTCCAAATTTTAGTGCAAAGAATGTTTAGAGTTATAAAATTACTCTAAATGCCTTCAATTCACAACATAAATGTTCTTTCATTTCCACATAATAAAGCAACATAAAATTCATTGTACTCTCTCTTTATATTAATTATCTTCGTACCTCTGTTATTCATATGGGTAAAATCTCTTTTTCCCCCTTTATTTCCAGAGCCCTTTTCAGCATGGTTATTATTCCTTCTGATGTTGCCTGTCTCTGCTTCACAAGCCATTCTTTCATCCATCATTCTGTACCCCATTACTTTTCCCTGACAAGACTGCTTGCTGGGCATTTTCCCGTGCCTCCTCCATTCTGCTTCAAACACCTCCGCTTGCTTGTGGGAAGTGCTCCAGCTAACAGAGTGTGTAACCATGGGGACTGCCAGTGCCAACTGCATACCAAAAACGCCATTCTGGAGGAAAAAAAATTAGCCTGACCTCTTCGTGGGATCTTCTAAGAAGGCAGGACATGTCCCTGGGTAAAGTTAGAAATTTACAGCATGGAACTAAATGTAAACATAAAGAAAAAAGACTATCCCTTTTGATATGAGAGGGCATAGTTTACCTCATCATTGGAGGCAGAAGAGTGGAAGGTTAGAGGGATGTAGGTAGCAATGTGGTCCTTCATCCATCCATATTCAGACAAAATGCTCCTATACTGGTTCCCATAGAAAGAACTCCCCTATCCAGCCCAATCCCTATCAAAAGTTATATGATATGGTCACTGAGGGTACATTTTGGGTAGAATGTACAAGTCATGGGATTGTATAACACAGTGAACCACATCGTAGAAGATGGACTGTGATTTACAGTACAAATATGAGTGTTCTCTCATGAACTATAACGAATGTACAATACTAATACATGGTGTTAATAATAGGGGGTGTATGGAAAAAATATACCAAGTGTATGCAATGGACCATAGTTAGTGGTCATAGTCTGATGATGTTCTTTCATAATCTGTAATCAATATTTCACAAAAATTTAAGATCTGGGTGGAAAGTGACATATGGGAATCTGCACATTTGCATGATTGTCTTGTAAGCTCACAACTTCTCTTTTAAAAAAACAAGTTAGGTGATATATAAGCAACTTCATTTAGTTGTCTATTATTTTGTAACTGATATAAAGGGTTATTCTCAAATCTGGTTTTAAATATAAAATATAGATTGTGAAACAATAATACAATAAAAAATGAAATATTTCAATAATCTACTATGGTGATTGTCATTATCATGGATCTGTTTATTGAGCAGTTCTTCTATGCCAGGCACCCTGTTACATGCTTTATGTATACTATCACTGAACCTCACAACAGTACAATGGAATAAACCCTATTATTATCCCCATTTTTACCAATGAGGAAACAGAGGCTAAATTAATTGACCACAGTTACTCTGCCAGCAAAATCCACACTTTATTCTGTGTAAAGGCCTGTTTGTGGTTGAATCCCAAGCTCCTGAACCTAAAACTATCCTGCACTTCACAGATGGGTTGACAATGAGCTGCTGTTGTTAGGAATTAGAGACAAGAGTAAGGTTAGCAAGGGGAGGAAAAAAGGAAAGCATAAACAGAAGTAATAGAAACAAGTTCCAGAGACGCACTAAAAGATTGTATCATCATATATGAGTTCCATTTGCTTAATCAGGTTTTCTTTTTCCTTGAGGACAATAATTTGCTGCCTTTCAAACACCTTTTACATAATAAACATGGAGAGGGAAAAAGGAAGGAAAAGGACAGACAGACAAAAGAAAGTATGGAGAGAATGAGAGACAGCCACAAAGAATGAAGAAGAAAAACAATAGTAGCAAATGGGGAAAGGGTATAGAAGGGAGGGCAGCCAAAGGAGAGAGACAGAAAAAAAAAGAGGTCGAAGAAGATGAAGGCAGAAAATCCTGGTTCATTCTCACTTCCTGGCCCTGAAAACTCACTGCTCACTTAAAACTCTTCTCTTCAGGGAATTGTCATTACAGAATTCAACTCTTCGAAATAATTAGCTAGATAATTAACCTCAGAGCATAGCTTTTCAACTATTATTTCATCCTTTATATCATTTACAATCTACAAGCACCCCTTGTGTCCCTATGGCCAGCAAAGCATTGGAGGAGATAACAAGATGACGAGGACACAGTACTGTTCACAGGGTCTTGTGACCATTTAAGAATTTAAAACATGCAAATGGGTAACAAAACCCAAAGGGAAAAGGTTATAAGTACTATAAGTGGTCCAAATAACCTCTGATTTGAAAGACTTTATGACTGAAGAATTAATTCAATTATTGCCAAATGGGTAAAATTATAAGGAAAGATATGGCAGGAAGTAATTGGGAATAAAGATACGTTAAGAAGAGCAGGAGGCCAGCTGTAGCCCAGTGGATAGGGCGCCAGTTCACCACATGGGAGGCCCCGGGTTCGGTTCCCGGGGCCTCTCCGAGCGGGCAGACTGCCTTGAGAGGGCAAGCCGCCATGGGCAGGGCAAAAAGCC
>PVKH010021916.1:0-14217 GCA_004027955.1 Chaetophractus vellerosus
CAGAGCTAGGATTTGACCCAGATCTGAGGAGTCTGCAGTGCATCTTGTAGTCATTATATTACCCAGCATTCTTTGTGTCAACTAATATCTGAAAATGTATACCCCCACACATATAGAGAAGCATATACATTCATATGCACATATACATATTTATACCTCTGCATCTATGCACAAACAACACACAGGCCATATGCTAGGCTATGGGAATGGTTGGAAAGAAATAATAAGGGATTTTGTACTGTTTTGTGGAGCAGAGTTTACAATGGCAAGATGAGGAATGGAATCCATTTATTGTGGGTGGGAACATCAATACACAGAGCTCCAAATTCCTCAAGGGACCCTAGAAAGGGGGGGCCAAGCTGTGCACCCCTGCTCTGCAGGCCTCTTTTCCATGCACGCTGGCTGAAAGTAAAGCTCTGTGCAGTGTAAGTCTGCATTAAAATTGCACACTAGACTTTACATGCATCTGAGTGGTTGTTACCACACAGATAAATACCAGGGGTCTAAATAAAACACAAAGGTGTGTCCTTGCAGCCAGCCAAGGCATTAGCAAGTCTTGGGGAATAAGGATGCTATGCTTGGTCTCTGCTAGCTAGGCAACGGGCTGGGCTTGGTTCTTGGGCAGAGACTCCTCCGAGAACTTTCATTTGAGCTGGACTGGACATCTTTGTTTCTTTCACATTGGGAAAATAAACTGGACTGTTAGAAAGAGTGCCGAAGAGTAATGCTTTGCTTTTAAAAAAGATGTACTAATGACTGCCAAATTGGGGTAAAAAAAAAAAAAAGATGTATTAATGATTTGCAGCTCTGTTCCCTTTCACCCTGGTGCCTCTGAAGCCTGGAGAATCTTCTCCATCAATCTTCACTCTTCAATGCCTTCAAAATCATGCTTATAATCCATCCCCTCATCCACTCTACATGTAATGACTCCTGACTATGGCAGGGGGTAGGTATGTTTGTATATTTTTGTCTCAATGTATCCTTAATATTTGGTTAACTCTGGTTTTTATAAATATATGGTATCTTGGAATTATCTCTGGGACATAATCATATGTAACTGAACAATATCTCCCCAGAGCTTTGCACTGCAGAGCACGTGGCTTTCCTCCCATTTGCCCTTACATCCTCTATACTGGTTACACCAGCACCCACACAGAAATCACAGACACCTCTCTGTCTCCTTTTACCTCCTCTTTCCTCTCCATCTAATCAATTTGTTTGTTTATTCTTTCATTCAGCCACTAAAGTTATGGGATACCCACTATATGCCAGGGACGGTCTAGGGACAAAATTGGAAACTAAACAGGGAATACTAGTGTAGAGATAGAAAATTAAGAATATAAATAAACAAAACATGTCAGATGTTAGATTGTGAGAGGGACTTCATCAAATTTTAAAGCGTTTTTCCTCAAAAGACTGCATTGTGAAAGTAAAAAGACAACCTTTAGAATTGGAGAAAATATTGGGTAACCTCATGTATGATATGGGTTTACTATCCAGAGTATATAAAGAAATCCTACAACGTAACAAATAAAAGACAAACGATCCAATTTTTTTAAATGCACAAAACGTTTCAATAGATAGTTCTCCAAAGAAGATGTAAAAACGACCAAAAGGCACATGAAAAAGTGCTACCTATCATTAGTCATTAGGGAAATGCAAATCAAATGCACAATGAGATACCATTTCACACCCAGGAGAAGGGCTACTATTTTAAAAAAAAAAGGAAAATTAGTGTTGGAGAAGATGTAGAGAAATAGAAACAATGGCTCATTTTTAGTCAAATTAAAACAGTGCAGCCACAGTGGAAAATAGTTTGGTAATTTCTCAGAAAGTTAAATATAGAATTACCATATGACCTGCAATTCTACTTCTAGGTATATATGCAAAAGAATTGAGAGCAGGAACTGGAACAGTTATTCATATATCAGTATTTACAGCAGCATTATTCACAATCACCAAAAGATGAAAGTAACCCAAGTGTCCATCAACAGATTAATGGATAAACAAAATATGTCATATACATACATTGGAATACTATTCATCTGTAAAAAGGAATGACGCTCTGATACATGTGAAAACATGGATGAACCTTGAACCTATCATGTTGAGTGAAATAAGTCAGACACAAGAGGACAAATATTGTATTATCTCTCTGACATGAAATAATTAGAATAAGCAAATTCATGGAGCCAGAAATTAGAATACAGGTTACCAGTGGCAAGGGTCGAGTATGGAATGAGGAGTTAATGCTTAGTTGGTACAGTTAGTGATGGTGTTATGACTGTATTAAAAACATTGAGTTATATATTACAATGTGGTTAAAAGCAGAAATTCTATTTACATATATGCTACGAGAATAATTCTTTTAAAGTAGGACTGTACAACAGAAACAGTAAAATCTAATGTACAGTATGGACTATTGTTAATAATATAACTATAATAATATTGTTCCATCAATTGTAACAAAGTTACCACACTAATACAAAGTGTTAATAGTAGGGAAACTGTTGTGTAAGGGAGCTATATCGGACTCTATCTTCCAAAAATTTTTTCCATAAACCTACATATTCTCTAATAAAAATTAAATTAAATGAACAACCCACCCACCCCCCAAAAAAGAATTTATTGTCAGGCTCACACACACATTCATATGTCTAAGAGAGAAGAATTGTTCTGGCTTGGGTAATTTCTGCGTTACTTACAAATCTGGGAAACGGGAGAAGCAAAAAGAAAGACAAAGGCAAAAACAAAAGACATCAGAAGGGTCCAACGGAGGACATAAGAAAAACATGGGATGAAAGAGAATGAGACAAAAAGGCAGAGAAATCATAAGGGCTATCCCCTTTGAGAGACAGAATAAATATGTTAGAAATTGCTAATCAGGTATTGAGTGCTTGCCTTTTTCCTGGAAAGCAATAGAGGCCTGGGACTCTCAGGCATATATTCAGTGCATGCTGAAGAGATAAGAAAACAGAAGAAGTGGAGAAAGGTACACTTCCAAACTGGTCTTGTTCAAGGTTAGTACTGGTTGTCATTGTTTTTCTGATTTTTTGTGTGTGTGTATAGGACAACCCCTCTGTATGCTGTATGAATGTGAGGATATGGCAGAGTCTATGGGGTTATCTAAAACCTCCCTGGTAATCGTGGCTGCATTGAGGTACCCTTCATGGATGGTAAAGCAGGGATGCAAAACCAGGTTTGGATGAAAATATGAAGACCCCTTATTGCCCAGTGGGGCAGTGATGGTTGACTCTCAAGAACACTGCTGCCCTCTTTTAAGAAAACTCAGACTACTCAGCCACAGGCATGAACTCCTCAGCGATGGTTCAGCAAGCCCCATGGGGCCGATCACAAAGCAGTATTTGTGGAGTGGGTACATAGAACCCAGTGTACCCCAGGTCCCTGTGTAAGGACTCAGCTGGCCCTCACACTTTTCCAGACTGGGGAAAAAGAAACACTCCATTTAATTCATGTGAGCCTAACTCTTGATTCTGCCTTTTGTTCGCTCTACCTGTAATAATAACTTCCTCTCTGCCTGCCCAAATTCTTCCCTTTTTTCAATAAACAGTATGAGCACTGTCTCTTCCTTGAGGATTAGTGAATAATTCAGCCCTTTAATGACATGCCAATACAGCTTAGAGTCTAAGCCACAGCACACACGACCTGATTTATATTTTCCACCTTGTAAAGAGCTCTTAGGAACAAAAGACGATGCTTTGAGCAAGTTACTGAACCTTTCTCAATCCCAATTTTCCCCATCTTCAAAAAGGTGATAAACAAATCTACAGCTAATAAACATTCATTGGGCTGGCTGTTGGGTTCCCAACAAATTTCTCAGTGATATTGCCACCCTGCAGCCCTGCTTTTGAGGAAACACTCATTTCCCACCCCTCCCAATCTAGCATGTGGTCTGAACTGAAATGGCAATTTTCTTATATGACCTTTTCTTTACTGATCATAGTGTTTAGTCTAAGAGTAGGCACTTGATGGAAGCAAGGCGATCAATGTCCTTACTGAGAAATTTCTTCAAGCTGGGGGAGGAAGCTTTTACTGTCTGGTTATAAAGGCGTAAAGACATAGACCAAGAGCCACCGATTTCCTTGCCTCCACCACGTGTAAAAAGCTGGTTCATGGTGTATAAAAGAGAAGCTGACATGGTGAGTAAATCAGGGATTGGGGATGGGGGAGGGGAGAGTCTTGACAACACCCCTGATTCTAGTTACCATGATCCCAAGATCTGCCCTGTTTTCTTTGACTTAACGAGCTACTTGTGTTATATTACTTTTCTTACGTAAGTCTATTTCTTAGGACCAAGAGTTCTAATAACTTGACTGGGTTGTTTTAAACATTAAACTACATAGCACATGGTCATGCTTAGCACATTGGAAACACACAGCTCAATCATGCAAAACTTGTGCTTACTCTGTGCTCACTTCCCATCTTCCTGGGAAGCTGCTTAGCATGGCACTTAGGAGTGTGGCTAGGTACATGGACTCCGGAAACCAGTTTCTTGGGGGTCAATCCCAGATCTTCCTCTTGGTATTGGTGTGGCTGACGCCAGATACATCTTTGTGCCTTGGTATCCTTGTCTGTAAATGGGGATTGTGGAGAGGATTGGATAGCTCAAATATGTGAAGGACTTAGTATGTTAGCTATTACTATCAGTTTCATCTCAATTAGTAGTTTACATGGACACCTTCCCATAGTAACGTGAATTAGAACTTTCCTAAATTCAGGGGCTGTGTCTTATTTCAAGGAGATATATCAGATATCACATATCAAATACACAGTAGACCTTCAAAAATGTTGAATAAATAACTAAAAGAACATTACTTCATAAAGTGTTCTTTAATTGTTCAATGTGGGCTAGATTTCTCTTCCCAGTTAGATGATAAAACTCTTAAAGACAGGGGACAGGTCCAATGCTAGGGACACAATTATAGGAATTGTATAATTATGCTTTGCCTGATTTCTGGGCCACTCATGAAATGCAAAAGGAATACACAGACGGCATTGCCCCTTTTCTTTCTTGAAGTTTCTCTAGCAGTTTTTCAGGAGCAAATGGAAAAAGCTGTGCAGTGATAACATAGCTACTTTGTCCCAGTCCCCAAAGCACTGGCCTTTGAATGTTAAGTAGAGCTCTTCTTAGATTTTTCTCCAGCAAGTGCTTTGCAAAACACTTAGAGACCCTTTGAGGTGACAGTCATCGGGGAACCCTAGGGTGATCTAACTCCATAGGGCAGCTATGAGATGATTCTCCTTGTCTGCTGGGAACTGCCAGTAAAGGCAGCTCAGAGCAGCTGCAGCATCTGAAGGAAGATGGGGAAAAAAACAAGAAACAATCTTCAGCGCCTTGATGCCATCAATGAATGCGGCATCTATCTCCAGCTGATTTCATCTAATGTGATAACACTCATGATAATAAATATTGTTAAAAATAAAAGTCACTCTGGGGATTGAGAATCACTGGGACAGGTGTTCAGAGTGAAGAGAGTGCAGTAATTGGGTGACTTATTCATTATTGGAAATGCCGTTTAAAATCTATTGCATTAAAAAAAACAATACTTCAGCTGCTCTCTGGCCTTCCAAAGTCATTAGCTGGTGTTCTTTATCTGTTTGTTTTCCTCACTGAAGTGAGGTTTTAATGTCACATAAGAAATAACTTGAATCTTTGCCAGCATTTCAGAGTGAATTATGAAGCCTTCTGAGGCTCACACGTCTCTGTATATTTGATGCTCTTTTGCTTCAGAGCTCATGATTTCCATAGTCAGGGACCAGGCATGGGCAGGGTGGGGGCAGAGCGATGTTGACTTTCCCTTGGCGAGGAAGCCTGTAGGGTCAAAGGAGACACATGCAGTTTTCTCCAGCCCACATTGTGAGGCTATTAAAGAACTCTGAGGAGAGGCCCTATGTGTCCCTACCCCCAGTCCATTCTCTCTGACAAGAAAACAATCAAATTACTCCTGGAATCTCTGTGTAACATTTGTGTAATCAATGTATCCTAAAAATGTATATAGATATATAAAAAATAAATAAAAAATTAATTAAAAAAAAAAGAAAACAATCAAATTATAATGCTGTTTCAAACAGTTCTCTCATGGCAATTGTGAAGTATGCTGTCCATCTTTATTACAATCAGCAAAAGAGGATCACAATAGCCGTAGTTCCATATTGGAAACCAGGAAGACCAAGGCCCAAAAGAAACAATGAGCTCCCGATGTCACATAATGAGTTAGTTTTGAAACATTCCACATTCTTAAAAAAAAATAATAAGTTAGCTCAAAAGTCCAAATGAAGTATCTATATTTTGGCTTTCTACAGCTGTATTTGTTTTTGTCCATCAGATGAAAGCTCACTATGTCATAATGCAGGTAGGAAATTGTATTTGAGATCTTGTATTGGCCTAGAAGATTTGCTCATCTATCTGCAGGGAAAGCTTGCTTGATTCCTGTTGGGTTTCTTTTGAGGCGGCTTCTTCAGGTTTTTCAGAGTATCAGCTGAAAACATAAGCATGAGTAGGAAACTGTATAGAGACCTTACCCCTATTTTGACCTTGCACATAGTCATCTGAGGAAATCACAGGCCAGAGTTTCATTACTCGAATTCTAGAGGTACATCCTGTGGAGTGATTTCCTGTTGAAGATATTACTGGTGCAATTTGAGAGATGGGTTATGGCAACTATTAAAATGCTCCCCCAACCTCCTGAGAGAGCAGGTGGAAAAATTCACAGGCATATACTAAGAGTAGGCACCCAGGAAATGTTGGAAATTAAACAAAACCATGTCTCAGTCTACATGGCTATGGGGACAAGGCAGTACACTAAAACAGGGCTCAAAAGATGAATAGGGCAGAGTTTCTGCCTTCTGGGAATTCATGGATGTCTGTCATAAAGCAGTTTAGATTCCACAGATGTAGCAAAATGAGCAAGCTCCAACCCAATTAGATACCTGCTATTGAATGACCTATTGACTGGAAGCCAGAGACCTGGGTTCTAGTCTCCCCTCAAAGATTAAACTGGCCTTTTCTCTTGGTTCTTGCTCATCCTTCAAAATTTAATTTACACCTTATTTCCTCAGGAAGATCATCAAAGAAAAGCCCTGGACAGTAGTTAGAGTGGCCAGATTCATCCTACCATGTCACGGGAGAAGAGAAATCAACAACAGCTGGTCTCAACTCCGATTAGCACAGAGGTGGCTAGATTGTTTAATGGGCACAAGAAGAAAGAGAATGGGGGACTTAAAAATTACTGAGAAAGCCTGAGGAGGTCTGGCAATGGGCTTATGGAAGAAGGTTGGGTAATTGTGCAGTCCTTCCATTTGTAGTACATTCTGTGGTTAAGCAGTATTGCATCATCTTAGGCAGTTAGCTCAGGATGGCATCAGGGGTTCACCCAAGAATGTGGTCTAGCATTAAGGAAGTCCACATTAAAGTTTGAACAAGTCTCTGGTTCAAAGTTTGGAAAAGTATGTGGGACCAAGCAGGGTCATTTGAAAGGAAACACAAAATCCCACTTCTGGATTAGGTCCCCTGTGTGTTTCTTTTGTGGCATTTATCAGAACTGTAATCTAATGGGTCTTTGTATGAGTCCTGTGTTTGGATGGTCCCCCCCAATGGGTAAGTAGCACCGGGAGAGCAGGAGCCAGATGCCTCTTGTTGTACTGTGCCCTCAAGTAGGCATTCCTTCAGCATTTGAAAACAAATGCATGGGGAGAGGAAATGTTGCCTCTATTAGTCCCAAGCAATGCCAAAGCTGATACTTAGCATCAAAATTCAAAGACTGAGCCATAAGGAAAAGTACTTAGTCCCCTTCATCCATTCCATAGATGGGGAACTTTGCCTGGAATATAAGTGACTTCTTTATTTATGAGAACACTGTGTGGAAAGACACTGGATGGTGCCTGGAAAGATGGTAACTACAGGTCTATTGTGTTTGTCATTCCCTGGATTTCAGCTCTTTCCTATTTTCTTCAGCTTGTGGCCACCTATGGAGGAGGAGAGGGGGTCTGGAAATACAGGCCCACCCACCTCTTCTTTTAGGCTCAGCCAAAGCCCTATAAAGTAAGCTGCAGGAGAGACAGCCAGAACGTATCTCCTCATTGGGTAGCTTATAGAGCAAGAAGCTCCCAACAGGCTGCTGAATAGCGTCTCGAATATACCAAAGAGGTAAATTAAATGCATTAATCTCGGTGAGAGTCACAATTGAGTCATTCAGGGCTGCACAGAAATTTCCAACAATTGGCCTCATTTGCTTCAATAACAAATAAAAAAGGAGAGTTTGGGTAGGTATGGGCAGCTTTTTTCTGCTTTCTTTCTCCAGATGGGTAATCAAAATGAAGTTCCACATTGAGAATATGTATTTTATTTTATTCTATACTTGAAAGCAAATACATTTGGCCCTTTCTCCCGTAATAAGGCAAATCCTTTATCTGTTATTCATTTAAGAGCATAAAGATGATGCTGGCGACACCAAGACCCTGCATGCTTCATTTCAACTTCCTCTCCACATAAAAGGCAAATTTATTCAGGTTAAGATTGTTTTGTGCTAGGTACATAGCATTCATTCTCTTAAACCCATAGAGGCTGCAGTGATATGGATCTACTTATGTTTTTATTTCTGTTTTTTAGTCATTTTGCGTCTACAAGTCGCCATGGGTGGGCCAGAGCCACCGTGGGCAGGGTGAAAAACTGCCACAGACAGGGCAAAAGCCGCCACGGGCAGGGCAAGTTGCCCACGAATGGAGCGCAGCCAGCCACCCACGAACTGAAAGCCAGCCGTGAATGGAAGCAGAAGCCGCCCACAAGCAGGGAAAGCCGCGCCTGTGCAGTGACCAGTCTCGGCGCGTCACCGCAGCGGGGGGGAAGGGGAGATATGTAATAAAATAAATAAATCTTTAAAAAAAAAAGAAAACAGCCAACTGTCTCTGGAGCCTTTAAACTCAGGAGCTAGTCTTTGTTTCCACTCTCTTATCAAATCCCAAGACAATCCAGTAGACTGATACTATTACTAATTTCAATTCATGTTTGAGGAAACAGTCATGGGGAGTATGGTGGTTTGGAACAATATGTACCCTAAAAAACCTTCTTCTTAGAGCTAATTAATTCCTGTGGGTACAAACCCATTGTAAGTGGAAATTTTGATTAGGTTACTTCATTTAGGGCATGGCCCAGGGTGGATCTTAATCACCTTACTGGAGTCCTTTTATAAGAGAATGAAATTCAGACAAAGAGAGAAAAAGCCATGGAAGCAAGAAGATGAAAGCAACCAAACCCAGAAAAAAAGGAAAAGACAGCAGATGCCGCCATGTGCCTTGCCATGTGGCAGAGGACCCAAGGATCACTGGCAGCCAGTCTTTGGGAAGAAAGTATCACCTTGGTGATGCTTTGATTTGGACATTTTCATGGCTTCAAACTGTAAGCTAATAAATTCCCATAGTTAAAAACCAACCCATTTCATGGTATCTGCTTTCAACAGCCTAGCAAACTAAAACAGAGAGGTTCAGGAAATTGCCTTAGGGCACACAGCTGGCACACAATGGAAGCAAAATATGGACCCAGGTCCACTGATTTAGAAGCCTGAGTTCTGAAATTTCCCACTGCCATGGGGCCTGAATTTCCCTCTTAGAGATTTGTTCTTATTCTTTGCAATATCTAATAATGCTTATCTCCCAGGGTTTTGGTGGTCAACTCAGAACATCAAAGCACATTGGAAATTACAAAAATAATAGAAAAGTTAGATGTTATTATTATAAAGTAACAATATATAGGACTTACAAACCTAGATATTGAATGGCATCACACTGAATAACTTTTTCATAGTTTTCTTAGTAGACAAGGTCAGAACACACTCCTGTGGGCGAGGGTGTGCTTTCCCTGAAAGGGATTTATGCTCCACACTGAGAATCTCTCTGGGAAAAGCTTAATCTTGGGACAAGAAATTAGGATTTAGAGAAGTGGGAGAGGGGTATTCAATAAGGAATGGATTGGGAAATTTATCTCTCTAGAGCCTTAGTCTGTGTGGACCCACACTGCAGACAGGATGGAAGCAAATGAGTTAGGTTGGTGCTTTAATTCACAGGGAGCCAGGAACAAAGAAGAAAGTTGACCTAGCAAGGACCCTTATGTTGTTCCAAGCCATCAGTTCCTCACCCATATCTGCTTGGCCCTCAGTGTTCCAATATGTATCCATAGGATCTTATTGCACACGACTGAGAATCTCTACCTAAGGGCTTTCTCTGAGGCCATTTGAGGGACAGATCCTAAATGCCAATAACTTAATGCTCTTAGGAGAAGCCTTCATCTGATGACAGATGAGCATGGGTGGATAAACACCCCTATGGTGGGACAACTCTGAGGGTGTTCTGGTTAGCCTCCCAAAGATCTTAGACAGGATCAGATGCTGTTGTACACAGTGCTTTCTTCTTTTCCTGTCTTACTTCCCCACTACTCTTCCAGTGCTTCCTGATACCACTTCCAACAGAAAGTTTTGGCTTTCAAATTCTTACCTCAATTCTCCTTTTGAGGAAGCCCAACCCAAAACATACAGTAAGGACTAGGGCTATTCCTACTCTTGGGGTGAAATAGCAGAAAGGAGTGTGATGGCTCACCTCTAAATCAGCAGGGAGAATGACTTTGGGGACAATTGATGTAGTTGCCTGGGGAATGCTGTTGGGAAGTGGAAACATTGAACCTGTACTTTGTGCTGCTGATAAGTGACAAGATGCAACATCCTTTTGAATAAGCCAGTATCCAAGCCTAGAATTCTGGGGACCTCAGGTAGGAAGAGTACAACTTCACTTGTAAAAAGAGAGCTCAAGTACCCATGGGCATTTGGTGATGGACAGTCATCCCAAGAGGAAATAACTAGAGGCACAAGGGAAATGTGAATTTCCTTCTAAACTGGGAGCATGTGCTCTCAGAACCATTGCTTTTGAGGGCACCAATGTGACATGCCAATACTTCTACCCTAACATTATAGAGCTGAATATAAAGGATTATTAATATTTTTAGTGATGTGTTTACTTTTTTTAAAATATCATACTCATTTCATATAATAGTTCTTATGCCAAAGGAAAGAAAAGAGCAGAATAAGTTTTGGGGAGGGGAGGATCATATATCTGAAAAGTGAATTTCTCCCAAGGCTTTCCTTCTCTCTAACCCTAATGCTCTGAAGAGAAGAGGCAGCACTTGGTGTTTAATTCAGTCCATTAATAAATGAATTATGCAATTAATTGATATACAATTAACTGGTTTCACAACACATGTAGAGCTAACTGGGTCAGCCTGCATCTGTATGACTGTAATGTGCCTAAATGAATATGCCATCAAAGAACATGCAGTGGAATGGAGAATCAGATTTGTCTGAGGCTGCGGATCGTGCGTGCCAGCTGCCAAAAGTGCTGCAGATGAAGCCTTAGTCTGAGTTGGCAGGAGAAGCAAAAGCAGCACAATGCAGGACCCCAAGCGGCACTCTCTCTATTGTAGCAGCATTGTTCTCCCCAGATGAGCTTGGACAAAGATCAATATATCCCAAATCCTCCTGGGCTGAAAGGATGAACAGTTGGATTTGGATTGGGATCTATCAATCAATCACTAGCCAAAAGGGGTTCTGGCAGCTCAAGATGAAAAGCTCTTAGCCCAACAGAGTCTTTCCCTGGGCCCTGCAATTTTGACTGACTCAGATTCAAAGTCAACAAAAATACTCAATCCTGTGATGTCTAATTCCAATTGGAAAATGTAAGCCAATAAAACATTCAGTTGCGGTTTGTGGTTGTGACTAATCAATCCATGTCCAGGAATTTGCCTTATAGTCATGGCTTTTGGTGATCAAGTTAAGGTTGATAGCGGAAGCTTGCTAGTATCTATGATCAAAGCCGGTGTGTGTGTGTGTGTGTGTGTGAATGTGCATAAGTGCATGTCTGCCTGTGTGTGCAAGTGTATATACATGCATGAATGTGTCTCTATGTGTGTGTGCATCTGTATGTATGTGCATGCATGAGTGAGCATGGGTGTGTATATTCCCTCCATAAGGAGAGAGGAAAACTTAAGGATCTTCTCAATTTAATTAATTTTACTTTTTAATTCTTCAAAAATGTTTTGGAATTCTCAAGATCTTCTGAATCAAAACCTGTATTTTAGCAAGATCCCCATAGGTTTTACAGGTACATTCTGCCTGAGAAGGTTGGCTGCAAAGCCTCCACATTGACTAGGAACAGTCATCACAGTAATGTAGCACATCAGGAACTCTTCTTGTTTGGGGAGGTCTTGAGTTCATTATTGATATGAAGATATTGACATCAGCATCACAGTCACCAGACTGAGAAAGTCCTCAGTGTGAGCTCTGGTCTAGACTTCACCCTAATTTGTTGCATAAATATTTCATCTCTCAGGGCCTATTTCCTTCTTTAAACAATGTAAAGGTTAGACCAGATTACTAGTTCCCAGCCTGTATTACCTCCATCTGTGAATATGGGGCAGACTACATGAGCATGGAATTAAAAATCAAATGGTCCTTAGGTCAGATGGAGGCTCTGTCCTAATAAGTGTGTGCCCTTAAGAAATGAACTTAACCTTCCTAAGCTTCATTTTCTTCAACTTTAAATTTGACCCATTTTTAATGTTCAGGTCCATATTTTGAAAAAAAAAAAGTGTTCCATATAACCCAAGCCCAATCAAGATATAGAGCACTGCCATCACCCCTCACTCACCTGACCCACGATGCGATCCTAGCAGACCAATGGTGTGGTACTGTGGTTAAGAAAGAGTGATGGGTGGTACAAATGCTGGGTGTCACCACTGGGGTGGTCTTCACATGGGCATACTTTTGTCTAAATTTTTGGAAAGACATATTTAAAATGGGTTCATTATGCATGTGTGTGTGTAAATTATAATTAAGTCAAGTTATTTAAAAAAGAAAAACTTCTTCTGGGGATAGAGCTTCTTTAGTACTCTCTCTATCTCCAAGATCATGCTTCCTCGTGAGATTCCTAGTGCTCCAAAACAGAAAGTGGAAGAGCAGGCAAATGGTATTCATGACAAAACCCTTGACTTTATCTTTATGGTTGACCTTGTGTAGCTCTGCTGCATGAGTCATTATATTAGTCAAAAGGTAATAAGGTATGACTTCTCTTGTGATCCATGAATGAAGGAGACTTTGCGTCCCTCTGTGGTGATCTCTCCCGGGGCAGAGGCATCAGAAGTTTCCAGAAGAGATGGCCAAGGGCAAATGGAGAAGAACAGCCTTCCTCACAGACCTGACTGTCATCCCATAGCCACCTCAGAATAGAAATGAGACAACTGACATAATCCCCCAGTACAGTTCCCCAGAGTTAAGGGAAATAGCTTAACAACAACAACAAAATGCTCACACAGAAAAATGGCTTTCAGATTTAACCCCAAGTGTCAAATGTAAAGAAGTGAGCAAATTGCTAAAATGAGTTGGAACTAAGTATCAAGACTTCTTACTACAAGCTGTTAGTCTCTGACCTGGGTTTATGATCTTCCCCAATTAGCAGGTGCTACCTTAAAATTAGAGAACTAAAACTGGACCTTAGAGTTCATCTATCCCAGAGACTTTCAATGTATTTCTAGCCATCAAATAATTTCTTCATAACAAGTCTTATGCAGAGATATAAACCAATAAAAGAGATAAAGTCATAGGTTTATGTATGATCAATAATAATAATAATAAATAGTGGAAGTTGAAGTGGGGATTCCAGAGCCTTACCCACCAATATCCTTATTATGTCCTCTGAGAAATAGTTTGAAAAGCCCAGGGGATATGGTCCAATGCCCTCACTTTATCGATTAAGAAACTGAGGACCCAAAAGGCCACCATTCTCCAGTTAGGCAGAGATGGAGGCAGCCCTAAAGCTCTTGGACATCAGTTAAAAAATGTTCTTTTTGTTGTACAGAGCTGCCTTGACTAATAGCTCAGAAACCCATTACTCTGGGCCAAGTTATTAGTTCCATTCCGAGTCAGTCCATGGAGAATCCCGAGAACTCCATGCCAAGTCATGCAGCTCAGACTTGCTTAGCAACCATGAACCATTTTTCGTCACACATTCTTTTCCAGAGTCAGCACCCAGCATTGCCCAGACAAGAAAGGAAAAGGGCCTTTGCATCTCAAGAGGAAAAGGGCCTACCTGGCAGAGGAAAGAAAGGACTAGGAGCTCTCCCTGATGGGGCATGTGAGTGGCCGAGGTCAGAGTCGTTGT
>PVKH010021917.1:0-14218 GCA_004027955.1 Chaetophractus vellerosus
TTTTGTGTTGTCCTGTAAGTTTGAAATTATTTCAAAATAAAATATAGAAAATTTTTAATAAAAACCTCTCTCAACAATCTGAAGACATATTTGCCTCAGTATTCAGGAGATGTTGCTTTCTTTTCTTTTTTGCTTTTCCCCACACCAGGCTGGGTTTCCCTAGTGGCTGAAGCAATGAAATCTCAACACATTATGGAGGCTTCACATGCTGCCAGAATTCTGGCTAATCTAGACCGAGAAACTGTGCAAGAAAAATACCATGACGGCGTGTACCTGCTGCACCCCCAGTGCCGCACAAGGTGAGAAAGCAGCCCCAAGCTCCTCCCGCCCCTTGAGGCATGGAAAGCCTAGTATACCTAAAATTCTAGTTTATTGCTGCCTAATTTAAATAAGTTATGTACCCTAAAAATGAGTCAGATTCCTCATTTAATGAAACAGTTTGTCCGTAATAGCCTAGGGAGAGCTGAAGGGTGTGGAGAAAGTATGCCAGCTAGCTAGCTAGTCGGGGTTATTTTACGCCCAGGACCTCCTGCAACTTGTGTGGTGTGTCCCATGGACGCTTTGGAATCCACAGTTCTCTGGATCCGGGTCACTAACTGCTTTGGACTGTGGAGGTCAGTGTGGCTAGGAAGGAGGTAGACATTACTGTATGCAGGCAGCCAAACCAGCCAGGCCTAGAGCTCAAGGGTCTGATGAGAGTTTATGTCAGCTGTAAAAGCATACATTGGCGGAGTTGGTTTTCACCAGTTTGACTCATGCTTGCTGCTTAAGTTTATTTTGGTCACTATTTCCAATTTTGTCATTTTTGTGACAATAAATATTGAAAAGACCACAATGAAAATATTATGTATTTCTTGGATTTTTGTCAGGCATGTAAAAAAACTAACTCAGAAAATAGCAAAAACTTCTTTTTTAAAATTTGAAAATTAGATTATCTGGTTAATTTCAATTTGTAACTAAAATATGGCAGTGTCTTTTATATGTGTGTTGCACAGTTGTGTGTATACTATAAATAGCTTGCAAATAATAGATGATCTGCACTTTTTAAATGTCATATCCAAGGAAACCTACTTTAAAATCTCATTTACTCTATTTCTGATAAACGTTATTTTCCTTGAGTTTGAAAGTCTCTTTAATGCATACTGACTTTGAAACTACATTCCATCTTCTTATTTTAATTTCTGAAATACTTTTACTGATTTGTGGAATATTCTTACGGAGTTCTTTGGAGGTAATCTGATGATGACACCTGCCACTCTGTTGGTCTCTAAACGAACTGCAGTTGTTGGTAGGTGTCTCCATTTTGAGAGAGGCCGTGAGCATGCTCTGTGTTGCCCCTGCCAAAACCCTCAAAGGTTTCCTCCGTGAACCTATGCTCCTAATTGTTTTACTCTGTGTCACATAAACGTGCTCTTAGCAAAGCTCCAGTGCATTTATCCTGCCTGCTTTTATGACTCTCTCCGCCTCAGTGAGCCCATTAAAGCAGATGTCCTTTTCATCCATGGCCTCCTGGGAGCAGCATTCCGAACGTGGCGCCAGCAGGACTGTGATCAGGCTTCGGCGGGAAAGGCTGCCGAGGATGGAGACAGGTATACCACCTGCTGGCCCAAGGTGAGCAGCAGCCGGCTCCGGTAGCACCTTGATCTGCACCGCCCCAGGGCCACTGGCTGGCTGAGCCTGCTTGGTGGCATGACAGTCTCTCTCTGCTAGGATTTTCCCATGCAGTTTTCTATCCCTCAGGCACACTTTTGGTGTGTCCCAATAACAGCTGGGCTTGCCCACCCCACCTTAAGTCATTTCTTGTTGGGGTGCAGTCTGTGACCCTAAAGGAGAAAATTCCATTAAGTAAAACATAAAGTGAAGAATGGGCCAAGGACCAGTAATAGTTCACTTCCAGTAAAAACATCATGTAGAAATAGTGTAGTAGGAACATAATTATATTCATAATAGCTAAGTCTCTGGTTACAGTAATCATAAAAATAGAAAGACTTTGAAAGAGTAATTTCACTGGGGATTTCTTTGGCATAATTTCTTCCAAAGAGCCTTAACTCCAGAATGAATTCATTGGATGGAAGTTTTCTAAGGCTGATTTAAAATTGATGCTGTGGTTATGTGCAAATAGTTTCCAGGCTTTTTACCACTACTTCTTACCTTCGCAGAAGCTTTGCCAAGTAGAAGGAATTGTTTGCACTTTCTCTCTGGTGACATACAAAGGGCCCAAAGTAACAAAACTGTAAGTTATCAGTGCCTCTGAATTGTCAGGCCCAAATTCTAACCAGCACTCTATTCTCAATCTGTAGATAACAGCTTTCTGTTAAAAGCTTTCAGATCTAAACAGGCCTTGCTTTTGACCATAGCATAGTAAAATTGAACATATTGTCTTGCAACCTGTGTTGGCTTAATGGTATAAATATTGATACAACTTTGTGACCAGAGACAAAAAGGATAAAGTGCTGGAATTGTTTTTAATCTTTCACAAATTTGGAATTGTTTTTATAGTCACCTTCAAATTTTATTCCAATGTCATCTCTAATTGTCACTATCACAAGAGGCCTTTAGATATGAATTTCAATTACTAGGAAATAATTGGGGCAGTGGAAAATCATGTTTCTTTTGTACCTTTATTTTATTTAGACCTGGCTAGCAAGAGACTGCCCTGCTCTCCGAATCATATCTGTGGAATACGACACTAGCCTCAGCGACTGGAGAGCAAGGTGCCCCATGGAAAGGTAGCAGTCCTCCGCACTCCTCGGGGCGGGGGCTGATTGTACTTCTACTGCCACAGGCAGGATCTTCTGAAAAATTACCTTAACCTTTTTCCTCTTCCTCCTAGAGGGAGGTAGCTATAAGCAAACAGTGTAAGGCTTAGGTACGCCATCAAGGTTGGGCTCCCAGCATGGCTCACAATATTCTAATACTAAACTCACGGCTTCTCTAGCAAGGTGTCTTTTTCTGCTACAAGTAAAAGTGCTGCTTTTGTTCTCACAGTCATCTCAGCTGACGAAGCAAAGAGAACGCTGAGCAGTAAAGGCTAGTTGCAAACGCAGGAAGGAGCGTGCCTTGTCTGGGCGACAGGACCTAGACGGTGGCCTGACTCGCTGGGTGGCCTCAGGCGGGTGGCGTAGCTCGTCTGGAAGTGTGGCCTGCACGTGGAGAGCTGGTCGCAGCCAGTGCGGTCCACCCGTGCTTCACCTCGCGCTGGGGACAAGCCTGCAAGGCTCCAGGCCGCCATCCCCATTTTATCCAGGTGTACGTAGCATGTAGCTCTGCAGAGCCTTTATTTTGAAGAAAGGATTCTGTAGGTAAAAGGTAGATAGTTTTGAATTTCCCTTTCAGTTTGCAAATGACTTATTTTGAATTCTCCAATGCTAATAGGTTTCTAGTATTTCTAAATTACAAGCCCAAATGATAAAAGACTAATATTTGCTGTGTAAATACAAGTAGCAGTGACAGCTGACATTATGTAGGTAAATGCAGAGGAAAACTGCCCCGTCCTCGGTGACCTCGGTGACCTTCCCTCATCAGGCCAGGGAACAAGAAAGGACACGGACGGTCTGCAGTGGTTGGGGCTGCTGGTGAAAGACCCACGTTTGACTGTCAAAATTGCCAGACACATGAGGTGCCAGGCATTACCTGTCTAATAAATGAATGGCTTGTTCTGGGCTTAGGTAGTCCTAATTACGCCAGTGCTGACAAGTTGCAAATAGAGAACGAGCAAGTTCAGAAATTAAGCAGAGAGAATAGAGTTATTCCTAAATCCAAAATGTACATGTAGCACCTGTCCAATAAACAATTAAATGTTTTTGCTTTAAGGAATTGGATAGCAAAATCTGGGGGATTGGTGGCCTCCTCTCATTCCTGCTGGTTTTACTTTGTTCAGAAAGTCCATCGCATTCAGGAGCGACGAGCTCCTCAAGAAGCTCCTAGCTGCTGGTGTGGGGAACAGGCCGACGATCTGGGTGTCCCACAGCATGGGAGGTAAGGAGGGCTCGACCTGCCAGGTGAGCATGGAGGGTTTTACTAAACGACTGCTTTCCTTCCGTGCTATTTTTCTAGAAGGGGACAATGAGAAACCAATCATGTAAAAGGGCTGTGAGTTTCACGGCTTAGTGTATTCGTGTCGTGATTAATAAAAAGTGCTGCTTCTGCCTGCCCCTCAGCACTCCCGGCTGCTCCAGGGGCTCCCCTTCCTTGCCCTGCCCAGAGCTTCTGAGACAGAGATGGTCTCGTGCCTGCCCATCTGCTGCTCCCCAGCCCAGCCCTGGTCGTCTGAGGGGATGCTCAGGGTTGGGGGCCCTGCGCCTGGCCTTTCTGTGGCCCCTCGTGTCCTCAGAGGGCCCCTGTTCGCCTGTGGTGTCTTGGTGTTCGCTGTAGGATCGGCTGGGCTGGGGGTGAGGGCAGCGCTGTCTCCGTGCTGGCTCAGCCGGAGGTGTCCCGCGTCTTGGTGGCTGGTGGGCTGCCGTGGAGAGGACGAGGCAGGGCCACTCGGCACCGGCTGTGTCCTCACATGCGCCTCTGCTGCACAGACGCGTTTCCAGAACCTCCGCTGATCGTGGGCTTGTGCCGCACATTCTCCACGGTCACCAGTTGTTATTTTGAGACCCTGTTTAATGTACTACGGAAACTGAGTGTTTACACTCTGTTTTTAAAGAGAATAATGGAGGAAAGAAAATAGCCTGCACTTCTCTCTCTTTCTTCTTTGTGGCTAGGCCTTCTTGTCAAAAAGATGCTGCTGGAGGCCTCTAAGAAGCCGGAGATGAGCACCGTTATCAACAACACGCGAGGGATCGTCTTCTACAGCGTCCCCCACCACGGGTCCGAGCTGGCTGAGTTCTCGGTTAACGTGCGCTACCTTCTCTTTCCCTCCGTGGAAGTCAAAGAGCTCAGCAAGGGTAATGGTGGCCTCGCACCCAAGAAGCCGGGGTTGCAGTACATCAGCTACAGAGGGCAAGGGGACAAAGCCTTCCTTGGATAGGGATTTCTAAACTAGAATCAATTTTGTTGAAACATATCCATTAACCTTACAGTCCATCTAAAGTGCACAATCAGTGGCATTTGGTATAATGAGAGTTGTGCATTCATCACCTCAGTCAATATTAGAGCATTTTCATTACCAAAGGAAAAAACAAACAAAATCCCTGCCCCTTAGTGGTCACCTCTCAAGCTCTCTATCCTTCTGCCAAAAATAACTGCTAATCCAGTTCTATCTCTATAATTTATTTGTATTCACATTTTGTACAGATGGAGTCACACAATGCGTAGTACTTTTTGTCTAGTTTTTTACTTAGCATACTTTACCACTGATGGAAGGGTATTAATATATTAATACACACTATTGTCCATAGTTTGCTTTGGTTGTAATTTTGCCCAAATATCACCCTGATATTAACATCTGGTAACAGAAATATACATTATTTCTGTATCAGAGGAAAACATATATGCAGTATTCTTTCATTCCTCAGGCACTGGGGCTTGAACCCAGGACCTGGCACGTGCGACACAGGCGCTCAAGCACTGAGCCACTCCCGCCCCGCTGCGTGCAGTTGGGCCATCCTCATTTTTCTTATGAGACTGCATAGCATAGTGAGCCCTTGTTTCAGTTTTTCACTTTCCTTCTAGTTATGTAATGTCCTTAGACTTTCCTTCTCAACCACTGTCGAACCCATATATTATCACTGCTAATTACAAACCGTATGATGTGCTTTCGCCATTTCTATTCATTTCCAAACATTTACAAACAACTTTTCACCAATTCTGCACAGATTAAACCTCAGCTTTCTGTTCTCTACCACATTCTATTCTCTGGTGACTTGTATTCTAGCTGTTAACTCCATGAGTTTGCTCATTATATTTAGTTCATAATAACACAGTCATTCCTTATTTGTCCTTTTGTGCCTGGCTTCACACAGCATAATGTCCTCCAGGTTCATCCACGTTGTCATATGCTTCACAACTTCATTTCTTCTTACAGCTGCATAGTATTCCATTGTGTGTCTATACCACCCACAGTTTAATAATGGCCATTCTCTAAGGTGTGAAATGCCTGTATCTTGTAGTTTTGATATGCATTTCCCTAATGCTGGTGATTTTGAACATTTTTTCAGGTGTTTTTGTCCATTTGTATTTCCTCTTTGGAGAAATGTCTATATCAGTCTTTTGCCCATTTTTAAATTGGATTGTATAATCTCTTTATTCAAAGAGGACCCACTGCTGTCTGCTCTGAAGGGGGGGATGGACGCCAGCACAGTCTCCTTTTCTTTGCCTGTCATTCCTCTGGTGGCGTCCAGCCTTCCCTGCTGTTCCAAGCCCTAGTAGTTTGTGCCTGTCCTCGGCTTTTTTCCTGGGAGAGAAGTGAGTCCAGTGCCTCTCTAGTTCTCCACCTTCCTGGAAGTCAGGTTTTTATTTTAAAGAAATGAACAAAGAATCATTTCTTCCTGTAAGCTCTTTGAGGGGAGGGCTTATGTCTTATCTTTTTATCTCCAGATGCCCTGTGATGGGTAGAAACCTAGAATTCTGGTGTTTTTGTTAAGAATAAAACAATGTCTTAAAAGAATTACCAAAAAAAAATTAAAAAAAGGAAAATTACAAAAGTTAAATACCTCTCCATTTTCCAGAAGTAACCACTCTTAACACTTGGGGCTAATCCTTCTAGGCTTTTTCCTATGCACCTACAACTAAGTAAAGATTCATATTTTTTCTATAAAAATGCTAGAAGATTCGGTACATATTATTCTGTGACTTTTTAATTGACTTATTTTTACTACATTATAGAAAACAAGAGGCCTGTAAATTGTGGTGTCTCCCATAACAATTCTAACATTATGAAGGGCCTATGGAAAAGTATACAGAAACTAGTCCTAAGGTATAGATATAAATTAGTTGTAACTGTCTTTATTTGTATATATGTAAATTATTAGCTGTATATGAATTGTGCTCAGACTCTCCATCTGGTTTGAAGAACTATAGCAATCATGTGAATCCTAGCTTCAATAGGATTTAAAATTAGAAGAGTTACGTAATGTTTTGCTTTAAGTCCAAATTTCTAGTGAACTGCATTTTTGAGTTTTGAAAAAAAAACCAACTGTTAAAATATAAATGAGCTTTGAGATTCAGCATATTAATTATAAAGCGTTTTCTCTTTCCGAAACTCCTTTTAATCAGAATTTGGAGCCCCTGGCTCTAGCCTTAATTTGCCGGTTGTCTTCTTGCTCATATTTTCTCTTTATTCTGCATTATGGAGCGTTCCTTGGCTAAACCTGTTATTATGTTTTTCAGCCAGATCTTATTTTCCAAGAACTCTTTCTTCTTCCCTGCTTGTTCTTTCTCACATCCGCCTCCTCCTGTTTTGTGGATGTGTTATGTTTTCACATCAGAGGTTTCCCCTGAGATCTGGTGCTCCTTGGCTTCCTTTTCACATAGGGTGGAAGGTGGGCTGGGACCCTGCAGCACCAAGCTTCCACCAAGCACCAGCCAGTGAGGGGATGAATCTTCTCAGTTCTTGGCTGTTTTCACCGCTTCACTGGCACCTTAATGGCTTCTTGGGAGAGGAAAACAAACATGCACGCCGAGTCACCGCCTTGCCTCTTATGACCTGGGTAAACAGAGCTTGTCAGTCTCTTTCTTTGTGATTCCACAGATTCTCCTGCACTTAAAACACTACAGGATGATTTTTTGGAGTTTGCTAAAGACAAAAACTTCCAGGTGCTGAATTTTGTTGAGACCCTTCCAACCACTATTGGCAGCATGATTAAACTGCGCGTGGTGTCTGCGGAGTCAGCAGGTATCTCCTCTCGAGGCTCACTGGCCATTACACGCCGTGGGTGGTAAACCAGCATTTATTCATAAAAGTCATCTCCTCAGGTTCTAGAGACAGTTTTATGAAGACCTAGATTCCAAATCTGTTGTTATTTTCAGCCATGAGTTAAAACTTCTCCGCATTACCCCCTACCCTCCCTTCATTTCAAAGATGATTTGGCTAACTCCAGGTTAGCCATCAACACTGGACTTTACTGAATTAAAGCAAGAATATAAACCCTTCTATCAGAGATCGAAAGGAGCATTTCATTTAACAAATTAGTAGCTGCATGTGAAAACTTAAATCTACTTAAATTTACCAAAGGTTTAGTAAATGGAAAATGGGGAATATTCAAGCAGCAAAGATTCTGATAGGAAAATAATAGTGTTAAAGTACGACACTCTTTATGGCTTCCGCTGTTACTCTGGGCATAGTAGAGGCCCCATAAATCGTATGACGTGAAACGCTTTTCCCTCACCATGCAGGTCACCTGTGAGGTGCTGTCCTCGGAGCCTCGACATTCCGTGAGCTCCTTGAGCTCCAGGACAGCGTGCATCTAACGCCTGCCAAATGCCCTCTGTTGTAACTTAGTGCATATTAGCTAAGTAAAAAGAAAAAAATACTGTGTTGTGGAATGCAAAGAAGCTTTATCTAGAAGTAGTTATGCCGTAGGGGTGAGAAGAAGCCCGAAGCAACAGCAGGCCTAATATTGGGATGAAGGTTTTGGCCACGACAGTGCTCTCTGCTAGGCTAGAGCAAAGAGAACATAGTGTACACCTTTAAAACAGCTTAGGAAAGACCTGAAATTATCAGTATTCCCACCAAGAACCCATTCTTGCATGAATTGGTAAAGGTAATTTAATCCAAACTTCAAGTTCCCTTATCTTTTAACAGTCCCTTATCCCAACAAAATCGACATTTTGAACGACCGTTCGTATTTTTACTGAGGTTTTACTGACATTTTTGTTTTCTTCAGATTTAGGCATTGGAGATCTAATTCCTGTGGACGTTAACCATTTAAACATTTGTAAGCCAAAGAAAAAGGATGCTTTTTTGTACCAGCGTACCTTACAATTCATCCGTGAAACTTTAGCCAAAGACCTTGAAAATTAATAGTTGCTGTCTTCCATTTTTATGTGAAATGTGAACACAATGCAAGAAACTTGGTGTTCTTTATTTTTTTTAAGCTCCAAGCAAACATAGTTATGGCATCACCACAGTCTGGAATATGTTGCAGAGTATTGTTTTCAGTTCGTGAACTAGCAAGCAAAGGGCGAAGGGCTGGGTCGGCGTCCTTCGACTTAGGAGAAATGCCTCACATGCCAGTTTGCTCCGTGCACTTGTGCTTAGGGCAGGCGCAGGGCCGCTGTGGGCCAAGAACAGCATTTTCATCCGTGGCTGGCTCACACCAAGAGGGGCACTGGCGATTCTGAAAGGAGAGCCATGGTCAGCTCAGCACAGAGAACCTAAAATGGAGAGAAGAGTGAACCGAACGTGAGAGACTGGCTTTGTTCTAGGCATCCATGTGCTCTGGATTTTTAAAACAGTGTAACTCTGCGTCGGTGGTAACTTGGTTAGACCCGATGACACGCACGGCTCAGTTTCCTTATGTGTTTCTACTTTTATAGTGCTGAGAACAAATCTTATACTAATTCTTTCCAGACTTGTAGCTACCTATACTTGTAATTTGTCCCACATAAGGATAAAGTAGCTAATCAATTACTGATCGTAGCATGAAATAAAACTACTCTAAGCCATTATATATTTTAGCAATAAGAGTATGAGTCTCAGATTTTATTTAGATAAATGTGACTCTCCTTGTTCATTTGGAAGTGGGCTTAACTGACCTGCAGCACGTGAGAAATAGGAAATCATGCTGGACTTTTCAATAACTGAGATCACTGACATACCGTGAAATGTTTATGTGTACAGTTCAGAGGTTTTTAGCGTATTCACGGAGTTGTACGATAACCACTAGCTATTTTCATCGCTCCCCAGCTCCCTCTCTCCCAGCCTGTCAACCCTGTGGACTGACCTCTTCTGGACATTTCATAGCAAAGGATCATACAAGGCGGTCTTTTGACATGTTCTCAGAGCTCACCTATGAGGCAGTCCTTTTTTATTGTTTTGCTAAATAATTCCCTCGACTATGCTACATTTAGTTTCACTCTTCATTTGATGGCCGTTCGGGTTCTTTCTGTTTTAGGCTGGTATGGACAGCGCTGCTGTGGACGTACCTATCACTGCTCGTGGGTATGTGTCTGGGAATGGAATCGCTAGGCCGTATGGTAAGTCTGTGTTTAGCTTTCTGAAAATGATGGATTTTGTAACAGCATAAGCGCCTTAATCACTGTTCTTATTGTGTAGATACAGCAAATATGGGCATACCCTCCTGAATTTTCCTCTCTGTAATATGAAATACGTTTGTGTGATTTGGTTTTTGACACTTGCTATAAAAATTATGTCCATGAGAAAAATTTTAACATATTCAATAAATGTCATTCCAAAGTACTTATAGAACGGATTGTGCTCTTCTATTGGAAATTTGCTTTATAAAAAGTATTGTTTTATTATAAATTATCTTACTGTGGCAGAAGGCATAAATAGCTTAATATCAAAGAAATTCTTGTAAAAATTCCTTTAAATCTGCTTTAGAACAGTGTCATGGAGTTTAACTTCTGGTCCCCAAGTTTGGAAACACTAAGTTTACTAGCACTTTGGGTTTTTAGTTTAATCAAAACTTTAGCCTCAGGAATGTAAAAGCTAATTTAAAAAGAAAGCCGAATGTGTGCCAGGACCATCACTGACCACCTTGAAGCAAACGCCGTCTCCAGGCACAAGGCCCCTGTCATATCCGCTTCTCTGACTTAGAGTGCAGAATGTTTGCTATCTGGGATGGTTAGATTAAGACACTTAAAGCATGGAAGGCCCACAAGAATCTCCTGTTTACCCTCTGTTTCTATTTCAGGTAAATCATTAGAATTAATTCCAGCAGGGCTCTTCTCCTGCTTACAGCTTCTCTCTCCACAGAGGGGTAACTACCAAATGCTGTCCAGCCTACTCCAGATCCTTCCCCATCTCCTACTGCAGGCTTAACTCGGGAATTCCCATCTCGCCCACTTTGCTCCTTGTTCTGATAAAGCAGAGCTGTGATTCAGTGAGCACCTGTGAACACAGGTGCTTCAGCTGGGACTATGAGGTGGTGGTAGTATCCAAACTTCAGAGATAGGGAAACTAAACATTAAAATTTTTCTAACTTGCCCAGGCTTAAAACTAGTTAGAGCTAGGGTTTGAACTGGGTTTGATTTTAAAATCTATGTATATCTGTTGTAACATTTCCATGGAAGATTTAGCATATTGTTAACATTAAGAATTGTTCATTTTTATATTCTGTCAGCACAATAGGTAGTCTGGAACTCCCAAGCAGATCTTAGAATTTCTCTCCCCCAATACCTAATTAAAAGGACAAAAACAGAGGGGGAAAAAATCCCACAGAAACTAGGGGGGAAAATTTCGCCAGCAGCAACCAAAAAATAAATGACTAAAAGCTCATGTCATTTTTCTTGCAAAATGGTGGCTAAGAAATAGAAGTGGTATTGGGGGAGTAGATTAGTGCAAACAATCTTGAGATTTTCATGACACTTCCCTCTTTTGCAGACAAAGGGGGAATGCTGCTGAGGGAAATTAAGGAAAACCCTTGAGAGGAGAACCATCTCTATCATTGAAGTTGTAAAAATAAAAAACAGCAGCGCTTTACATTTTCTGAAGGGAATAGGATACTGTCAGATGAAGTGAATCAGAGTTTAACAGAACCTCTGAAGAGAAAGCAGGGACCAGATTTTCTAACGAAGGTACTATCAGGCCTGCCCTAGCTGTGCTGCAGAAGAGAGAGCACGTGGCAATACCAAGATGATGGCTGGAAAGGGGTCTGGGGCGAGGAGAGGGGGACGGCAGGGGGCTCACCCCACATTCGTCAAGGCACAAGGCAGCAGGAGGTCGGGTACACAAGCAGGGTGGGCAGTAAAGCAAAACAAAGCAAGTATACAATGCTCTCTGGAGGTTCAATTCTAAAACCAAGCAATCCTCAAACTAAGAAATAAATATGATGAAAAGGGAGAGAGTAGAGATAAGGAAACAAATTGCAAACCAAATCAATACAGTTAGAGAGTAAAGTAGAACAGCACATTAAAGGATATGTCCATTGATGAAAACCCTGTTCCTGATCAGTGGCTTGGGGTAACTACAATGGATGCAGGAGGACTGGCTAGATCAAGTGGGAGACAGTAGACAAGGACTTCCGCAACTGTCAAGGTGGTGGTGGGCAAGAAACCCAGAGAATGGAGACCTCGTGCCTTTTTGACAGATGTGCTTGCTGACCACATTCACACTTAAAAAAATAACTAGTACATGAATGGAATTCTGCTTTCAGTAAAAAGCGTCTAGGTAATATGGACCAATTTCCCAGTGAGAACTGAAAAGATCTGAAATATTTAAAAAATGTTTTTCATTGGTCAAATAAGAATATATTAAGGAATTAATAAAAACCTAGGAAAAGACAAGAAACCAGAGAGGAGACCAGCAGTCACAGCTACCTTTTGCTTGAGGAAGGGATGCCACTAGCATATATAGCAGGTTCTCTATGCACAATTTCAAAAAGATGTCCCTGTGGGCAGTTTTTAAAAAGGCCTCTCTCTTCTTCCTTCAGCACCACAGTACACAGCCTGGGGCATAGAGAAGAGGCTGAATTTCTAACCCTGCTGTCCCTCCTCAGCTGGGCATCTGCCAGCCTTTACAGACTCAGAAGAAACAACTGAGAGATTTAGCTGTGGTTTTGGCAAATTCTCGAGATCAAACCCAAGTCCAAGTCCAGCATCTGCCAATAACCCCACATATCCATTAAGCTGGACGGCAAAAGGCAAAGGGCTATGTATACATAGTAAGGGTGAATGTAGCGACCCAGGACTGGGGGACGCTTCAGAGAATCTCAGGCCTAAATTAGGAGGATCCCAGACTGGTGGTGTTCCCAGGCACCTGAGAAAAACAGGACGAATGTACACTCAGGCTACATCTTCAATCATTCCTACAAATAGGTTTTCAGAACTACAGTCAGTGCCAAAGATAACCAGGTGTAGTAGTCAGGGTTCTCTGGGGACCAGAACCAATGGGAGATACCTGTAAATAGTATGAGATTTTATAAAATTGTCTCACGTGACTGTGGGGATGCCCAAGTCCAAATTCTGCAGAGGAAGCCACAAGCTGGGAACTCCAATGAAGGCTAATGCAAGGAGAAGCTGGGTGAAGCAGAGATGGAAATCCTGTGTTCTGACTGCTGAAATCATCACTGATTGGATAAGACTTCTCTCATTGCTGAAGGCAATCTCCTGAGTTGACTGTAGATGTAATCAGCCATAGATGCAATCAACCTAAAGACTTAATTCCACAGAGTGCCCTCACAGTAACAATCAGGCCAGTGCGTGTCTAACTAAATGACCATGCACACTACCTGGCCATGCTGATGCAAGAACCTCACCACAGTCCACCCCTTGTCTACCCAGCAGCCATACACATCCGCTTAAACCATACTTCATCTCTAAAGAAACAGTAACAGACATGTTTTTCACCTTAAGACTCAACTGTCCTGCATTCAACTGGAAACGCACTAACTCTCCAAATTAAGGTGCAAGTGTTTGGGTAATATTCACTATTAAACTTGACATCCTATAACTTAAATACTATGATGTGAAACTAATACAACTTATGTCATACAGTAAGGGGATGAGATAGGGAAGAAGATATTTGTTTTATGTACATACACAAACATACTCATAATAAAACAAAGAAATATTCATGATCATAACAGTACTCAATTCTTTTTTTTTTTTTAAGATTTTTAATTTATTACATACCCCCTCCCCCTTTCTGCTTGCTCTTGCTGTGTGTCCATTCTTGTGTTCCTCTCTGTCTGCTTTGTCTCTCCCCTGTTGCGGCGATGCGCCGAGACCGGTCACCGCGCAGGTGGCTTTGCCCCGCTTGTGGGCGGCTTCTGCTTCCATTCACGGCCAGCTCTGCTTCAGTTCGTGAGTGGCTGGCTGCGCTCTGTTTCCGGGCGACCTGCCTCGCCCGTGGTGGCTTTGCCCTGTCCATGGCAGCTTTTTGCCCTGCCCACGGCGGCTCTGCCCGCCCATGGCGGCTTGCTCTGCTCAAAGCGGTCTGCCCGCCAGGAGAGGTCCCTGGGAACCGAACCCGGGACCTCCCATGTGGTATACCGGCACCCTTATCCACTGGGCTATATGGCCAGTCCCCAGTACTCAATTCTTAACTGGTCATGTGGTCATAGTTTGCATTTATCACTACTTCCACTACCCATTCCATGTTCCCTTTACCCTCAGCAAGCACCTCAATTGGCTGTAGTTCTTCACTTGT
>PVKH010021918.1:0-14220 GCA_004027955.1 Chaetophractus vellerosus
CACATATGAGGAAGGGTCCAAGGGCATGGGTCAACATCTTCTTAACCTCTTCATCAAACTCTGAAAACAAAATTCCATTTATGCTGGTGAATTACTGAATATTTTGTAGATGAGACAGAGAAAATTATTCTCACGTTATACTCAGAGGAAACAATTTGATTAATCCTCCAAATCCCTCTTTAAAACTACTGGCATCTGGAGGGTTTCTGCTTTTTTCTCCACCTTTTCTCCACTTTTCACCCCCTCCTATATTATGATGTCACTCCTTTCCCCATGTCCCCCTTTTCCTTTCCTCTGCCTACCACAGTTTCTCATATTCCTTTCCCTCCTAAAGAATTTTCATGTGACTGGAAAAAAAATACAAAATATTCTCCATATATTGCACTTGAAATGTTTTTCTTTAATGGTTTGCTGTATTATAATGGAAAGCTTCATTTATCAGAAAGGGATTAAAGTGTAAATTTTGTTCATATGAGAAAAAGCTATTGTTATTTCCTCATGAGAGATATTACTATTTGATAGTGTATATGAATTAAATTCAGATAAAAAGACCATGAGTACCACACTAGTACAATTTGGAGGGGCCTCCCTTGAATGATGAACACATTTTGATGATGGCACATATCACTGGAATTAGAAGATTACACTTTGCAAAGCTATCCGATGGTGTGTTATTTAGCAAAACTAATTTTTAAGAGAGTTGCCAATCATTTATTTATTTTTTAAAAATATTGATTTTCACACAGAACAGAGCATTCAATTGGAGCACACCTATGGCTAAGTATAAAAAGGTAGGAACAATGGAAAAGTACAGAGAAGAGTCTCCTCTTTCTGGGATCACATCCTGGTGCTTTTGCCCCCTGTACCTTCCTACAATATTCCACCTACCATATGAATCTGTGCTTATGGTGTTTGTTCTTTAAAAGCTTTCTATGAACAGCTCTTCCTTTACGTCTTTCATGATAGGACCTTTTACAACCTTTCCAGGGACAGCTAACTAAATGAAAAGTTTTTCATTTCTTCTTTGGTCTGCAAAAATAGCTTTTGTTGATGATGAAAAGTGCAACCTCCCAAATTTCTCATTTTTCCATGAAGCAAAGGTTTACTTTCTGAAGGTTTTCACAAGTACTATGAATCACTATATTTATCTTCTCTCTGGATGTAGAAAAATAGGTGGCAATTTAAACCCAGAACCTGCATGTTTCTCAAAATATGAAGCCACGACCATGCCCAGATTTAGTTATATTGGCCGGCCCTAGACTCTAATTTTACTTTTAACAAAGAGGCACTCTTAATTGTAGTTATAGTTGTACATTCTCCTTGTCAAAAGGAACAGTAGAAAATATGGTTTAGCAAATCATTCAGACCTAGTCTCCAGATATGAAAAACCTAATAGCAACTAAAAATAAGCCTATTATTTAAACTTGCTAACTATACCTCCAAATTGTTGAAATACTATCTTTTATGTTTAAGATAACTGACATTCAATAATCCATCCTAGACTACTGAATAAGGCTTTGCAGATAGATATTTCCTTTTAAAATACCAGGAAAATAACATAAGATAGGTTTGCATCACAATAATTTATTGCAATTTCACTGATATACACACAATTTTCTGAAATGTCATCTGAGGTGCAGAGTCCTGAAAAAAGGGAAAACAACAATATAAATGAGGCTTTTCATTTAGATGTCATAAATAGAAAACTATTTAAGGTACTTAATATTTTTCTCTTCATTATTAGCTCCTAATGTACACCTTTAAAAGGATGGATGACTGTTTAAGTAATTGAAATGATCACTTGGTTGTAATAAGCCCTGTACTACTAAAAAAAAGTTTGTAATTGTTATAAAGTGTGCACACATTTATAAATTCATTTATAAGGGATGTTTTAATATAAGTGCTAAACAAAGATTTTAAAAATACATGTCATACACAAATATGAGTGCCCTAATAAGTAAGAATAATGAACATATTAATTTATTGTTTATAGTTCAATATAAATAAGCAAGGCAAAAAAAAGTTCTTCATGTCCTGCTTTAATAAATTTGCAGTCCTATAAAAGTGTTGTCTGACAAATTTACTTTTAGAAATTGAATAGAAGTAAAACATTGTGAAAGGCAATCATCTATTCAGTTCAAATGGCTAAAGAGAAGAGTGTGTACATTAGGAAAACTATTTTTAAAAGTTAGCATAAGCTAAAAATCTGCACATTTGGCCACTGATGGTTGCTATTTGAAATGAGACACAATATGGTAGGCTGTAAACTTCACATACAAAAACACATGGATCAGTTGTGTACACAAATATTTTGAGATTCCCTGTCTCACAACTATTGTTCAACATGAGGCTAAATACATTGTGCTACTTATTTTAAATGAATAGTTTTAAATTAAAGTTATTGGATAACAAATGGGTTTTTCATGAATTCAGAAACAAATCCCACTTTCCTCCCTATCCTACTTACTAAAATAGTTATGCCCTCAGGGTCTACTTGAAGTGTGAACATCCATATTTGTTTTACCTTGCCTTCTTAACAAAGGTGTCAGGCTCTAAGTATCTTAAGGCAAGTTAAAAGAGTTACTGATTTTAATAAGACATCCCAATGGAAACAGGCATTATAATTTCAGGCTTTCAGGCTTTTGTAGAACACACACACATACACACACGTGCACACACAAATTAATTTTGTATGATTTTCAGTTCTAGTTATAGCCTGTGTCCCGAGGGCTTGTTAATCTTGTATCCTGTTCCTGCCCTGTTACAATTTAAAGATTGTCACAAGAAGGATAAATTTCATGCCATTTTCTGTTCTCATTACAAGATTCAGATTGTTATGAGAACGGATTAATTTTGCTCAATTTTCTGCCCTCGTTACAGACTGTTATGAGAATGGATTAATTTTATGACATTTTCTTTTTTCATTATAATCTTTGTTATGGGAATGAGAATATGTAATGAGAATGAGAGCATATCAAGCATTAAAAGGTCTGTGAGAGCTCATGACAAAGATTGTAACAAGAAGAGAAAACGGCACCCAATCCATTCTTGTGACAATTTTAAGATTGCCAAGCGAACCCAGAGTGACACTGCATTTATCCACTCTGAAGACAAAGATTGTTGAGAAAATGGGAATAAGAGCAAAATTAATCAGTTCTCCTGACAATCTTGAGATTGTCCTTAAGCTTATAGTATTCTTTTCTGTGATTCAGTACTTACATGGAAACATATGCATTGCAATTGAATGTTACTGAAAATTTCATTTCTATATTTTCTTTTTTCCTCTTTTCTTTTTTCTTCCTGCCTTCCATTCTTTCTTTCTTCTTTCCTTCCCTCCTTCCTTTTTCCTTTCCTTCTTTCTTTCCTCTCTTTCTTTTCCCTATGTCCCGAGTATGTCATGACCTGGATTTTTAAAGGCATTGTTTCATTTAAATGGAAACTAGCACCAAAGAAAATGCCAATTAAAAGGAAAACAAAACAACATAAAAATACAAAATAAGAAGAGGCTGTGTCTCCATCAGACACTGACATTTTACTTCAAATTATTTATTTGAAACAATTTACTTCACATTCCCAGAAAGAAAATGCAATATTTTTTTTTTTGCAAAAGTTATTAGAGAAGTCAACATAATGAAAACATTCTAGGGCTACAGAAGAATGCTAGTTAATAGCATTATTCATTGATAAATAATCCACTGCCTTCTAATTTGTCTCTCTTCAACTTGAAGGAAGACTATCTACTGCTGAATCTGAATAACATCAATGTTGCCATTTCATGAAGAATAATCCAGTACTATGAATATTTCTTTGTTTCTCTTCATTCTTTTATGAAGTTCCCAGTTAAACAGTGTTTAAATTATTTTTGTCAATTATTAAATATTTTCAATTGAGAATACAACTATTTGAAACACACATACTATAAAATAAATGTGATAAAATGAGGAAATATGTAACAACAATCAAATCTGTAGGTTACATTTTAAATGAAACGTCTTGAATAATCCTTATTCTTAATATTTTCCTGTTGTCTTCAAAATCATAACCTGAAGGGTAAGAAAAGAAAGTTATATCTCTCGGTTTAACATTTCCAGGAACTAGCCTTTCTTCATCATGTTGTAACCTTTTTATAGCAGGTTCCTTAATCAATTATTTCCCCCAAATCACTGGATCATTCCTTGAAAATTCAAACTTCTATTTACTAAATGGTCTTCAGCCCTGAATATAGACATTATTTTTCCTGTTATTCCATGAAACTGCCATTTAATGTACTCCCCAATTCACTGCTGTGCTGAGTAGACTTTGAGAGACCTTTATAGCAGTGGTTCTCAAGGAGTGGGGGGGTATGTGTGTGTGCAGTGTTGCAGGCTGCTTTTAATATTGCACACGTGTTACACTCTGCCAAGAAATTAGTCAGCTAATGACTACAAGAGCTAACACTTGAAGGATTATTGTATAGCTGCTTAATTACACATAAAGTATCCAAGAAAATCACACCCTTCTTTGGTCACTGATTCATGATTATATACTGGAGCTCATATATGTATTTAATGCCCTTGCTTCTCACTAATTTAAACCCAAGAAGTAAAGTTCTCACAAAATTCTGAGATAATTAAGTCTGAGATCAGTAAGCCATGTCTCTCACTTGAAACCATTCTGGTCATTGTTATGTATGATGAATGTCACAGAAAATTAATGTATACAATGGTTATGAAAATAAGTGCTCAGCATTGGTTAAATTTTGATACCAAACTCATGATGCCTTCCAGGCCGCATGTTAAAAAATAACTTCTCTATGTGTTTTAGATGAATGAGTCTCGTCAATATCAGTACAATCATAAAACTCTCCATTCTCAACTCACTTCATTCCAGTTCTTTTTTTCTGTATGTTCCTCCTGCAACTCAAAATCCTTAGCCCCTTTCTTCTTTAGTTTTGGCTTTTGTTGCTTGCAACTTTTATGTCCAGGAATTTGTGCATATTTGTATATTTGTGTTACATGACAGTAAGCAATAGCTGTAGAATTGATTCAGATTTGAATCCAGCAATATTCACTTCAAGAGTCTGAGATATATTTTCAAAGACTCAGTTTTCTTGCAGTGGCATCATTGAAATGAGCGAGTTTTTTAGATGACTTGAGGTGAAGTACAAATATCTTCGAATGAGTGAGAGGAGCAGCATGGTATGCACACTGTGAGAGAGGGGGTCTTTGGACAGGCTACCCTCAAAAAACAGGCCTAACATCATAATTTAACTTCTTTGTTTGACTTAGGTTCTTAACCAAAGTCATATTCTGCTGGGAGGATTAAGGACCCAGTCTAAATCAGTTTCAGTGTCCTTGTAAATGCCATTCTTGCAAATCCTGGAAAGACCTATTTAAAAAGGAAAACTTCACTGCTCCTCTCTGCTGCTAAATGGTTACTCCTCATCTGGAAAATTAAGTCAGAACATCTTAACAGTCATTCAACATTCCCAGTGACTGGTCCTTGCCTACCTCATGGCTATATGCTGGAGACAGGAACTGAGCTACCATCAGTATGCCACAGACTTCAGAGAAACCATGGCCTGATCATACCCTGACTTTGGGCTTCTGGTCTCCAAAACTGTGAGATAATAAATTCCTGTTGTTCAAACCAAACAAATTGTGGTATTTTGTTATAGTTGTCCTGAGAAACTAAGACAATTTCAGTGTACTATAAATATTTTAGGAAAGGCTGACATTTTAAACTGGTACTTTTTTACCAACATTTTTTCATTATGGAAGCAACAACAAAAAGAATTTGTAACTTTCTGAGTTTCTATTTCCAAAATAGAGTTGAAATAATATTGAGAAAAATATTGAGAAAATTTGGCAGTTGAAGTTAAAAATATTTGAGGGTCTAATTCTTTAAAGATTTATTTATTTACTTTATTTATTTATATTTATCCCCCAGATTGTTCTCTTGTCTGTTTGCTCATTGTTTGCTCACCTTCTCCCTGAGGGACGGGAAATCAAACCCAGGACCTCCCACATGGGAGGTGAGTACCCAATGGCCTGAGGCACATCTGCTGCCCACTGGCTGCGGTGTCTGCTGGTTTGTGGCATCTGCTGGGTTTAGGCATCTGCTCATTGCTGTGGGTGCAGCATCTAGCTCGTTGCTGTGTTGTGGTGGCTAGCTTGTTGTGGTGGGTGCGAGCACCTGCTCATCTTCCTTAGGAGGCACCGGGACCTGAACCTGGGATGACCCGTGTGGTAGGTAGGAGCCCAACTGGTTGAGCCACATCTGCTTCCCTCTGAAGTCTTTTAAGGGAAATTTAGGGGATTATCAGTAATACAGATTAGTTAACTTTACTTATATAATCGGTCACATAATTATTTGGTTCCACAATTCCACTTATTGCATATATAATACACATGTTTTCTGCCAATTAAGGCTCAATAAAAAATCATGCACTCAACACTACAAGCAATATTATGCATGGACTCATTCAATGGTATTTTCAAACTTACAAGACCACTTAATAATAACTTCTGGGATTTAGGGTGTAAGAGTTGTGGGGGAGAGGAATCTTTTCTAAACTAATGGCTAGAGAAAGTTTTGACTGTTAACTACAGACTTGCTGAATTTTTAGCAGGGGAGATGCCTGTGTGGGACTAAGTCTGATTACCGGACACGGTTTATCTCTTTCCCACCATGCCTTCTTGGTTTTTGTTCGAATTTATACAGATATCAGTCTTTGTACTCTGAAATCCTGCCAATAGATAATATGAGAAGTAGGGAATGCTTACCACAGAGTCCCCCAAAATGCATTCTGGAAATGCTTATCTTGCTTCATTTGGAGACCACCTAGTATTGACGATGTTTTTTCCCTTATTTCTAAAAATAAGTTGGTTTAATGAAATGCTTAGAATTCCTTTGGCATACCATGGACTATTGATAATCACTCACAAACACACACACATTTAAAACACGTTCCAAGTTGGCACATAGTAAAACACACGCACTCTCACACACACACACACACACACACACACACACAGAAAAGAATCCCAGCAAGCCCTGACAGAAAGCTAAAACTTACTTTGTTTTCTCAGGGTCTGATGTCAGATGTAAAATGAACAGGTCTGTTCTGAGGTCAGTGTGAGAAGAAAAAGATCAACACGACCTCTGGGAAATAAAGGTTATTTGACATCTTTGGGATTATCTGCTAAAGGCACTGGCCACATATCAGAGAAAAGCTTGGCAGGCAAGGGAAGACTTCATTTTCCCCCAACAGTTAAATATAAACCAGCAGCAAAGCTCCCACCTCCCTTCAGCTAAAGCTGTTGCTGAAATCAGTAGCAGTGATCGATGATGCATTCTTAAAATCAAAACAAGCATCAGTGTCTCCAGTCTAATCACATCTCCTAAAGCTGATGCTTCGTGTGGGAATTTAATTGCCGTGGCATTAGACTCCAGACAACAGGCACTTCTCAAGGCTACCCATCAGAGCTGGGACAAAAATCAGTGGGAGAGTGTCAAAGCTGTTAGACACAAAACCTGTTAAAGACCCCAAGTGTGTAATTTTCCCTCCTCCAATTTCAGCCATAAAATTTAATGGGTCCTCTTTCACAAGTTTAAAAATGCCTCTGCATTATTATAACAATGAAAAAGATAAAAATAATTTTGTGCAGTAAAAGCTCAACCTTACTTTTTCCATGTTCTGAAATGTACTCTGACACACAAAATATTGTGGCTTTCTTGTGATCTGTTTTTAGCATCACTTCTATGGGAAAACCTGGAAGTACAAAGGTTAACCATTTTTAAAATCTGATTGAATTTTTACTTAACCTTTGCATGATTTAGTGTTTCTCCTAAAAGAAGAAAAATAAGAAAGAATTTCCCTGCCCCCAAAACTGATTTCAGATCTCCTGTTCATTAAATCTCTTTAATACACAACACTCCCTTTTCCACTAATCTCTCAAAGTCCCTACTGCCAAGGGAATCGCTTCCTTCTTATATTATTATAAGAGCTAGAAAATGTGTGTGACTATCTGTTATCCCCTTTACACTAACCGTATCACAGAGAAAATGAACAAAAAAAACAGGAAAATTAATGAGAAGTTAATGGTAAGAGCAAAGTAAACTTTGAAACTTTAAAATAGCGGAACAAAAACCCTACGGTGAAATGTAATGTGGAAAGAGTCTCATGAGGTCTGAAATAATTTTACAGGTTCTCAGTGAACATGATATTGAACATTGATATTGTACAATGTAACTTAATATATTGGATGTGTTTGCTTCTATTGGGATAGAAGTCAAAAGACGGTCTTAAAATATTACAGAAACTAATTTTAACTGTCAGCTTTCTCTAAATCTAAATAAGATTCATATTCTAAACAGACATTGTTGTATTTAAAGTTTAATCACTGTATAACAATGTTATTTTATGATTGAAATAATAACAGTCTTCTATTTGTTTAGTACTTTGGGTTTAAAAGGTTTTTTGATATGCATTATCTTATTTGACAATTCCCAAAATTTTTTAAGGTTTTATAATCTCCACTTTATTGACAAGGATTTGAGAGTAAGTGATTTGTTCTCAAAATCCCTCAGCTATCAAATGAATATCTGGAGCTAAAATATGCATTGTGATTGTAAGTCCAGTGAAAGTCCACCATGCACAATAATTAATATTTAAACATTTACTTCCTTGTACTTTTGACCTTGTGTGACTCATATTTCAATTATCTATTAGTGCATAATAAACTACCTCAAAATTAGTGACTTAAATAGCAACAATTAATTAACTCTCATGATTCTGTGGATAGGCCAGTTTGTTCTTTGACTTAAGATGATAGCATCCAGGGTCAGGAATGAATGACTAGCTTTTTCAAAATGGCCTCATTCACAGAGCTGACTGAGGATCGGGACCATGCTGATGGTCCACAGGCTTATTTCTCTAGTACGTGGACCTCCTAATGTGCTCCTTTGATTTTGTCACATCATAGCAACTATATTCCAAGAAACAGAGTTTCAAGCAGCAAAATCAGAAGCTATAGATCTCTTTAAGGTCCAGCTACAGAAGTTACAGAGCCTTGCTTCCTTTGGCTGCGTTCTATTGGTCAAAACAAATCATAAGAACAGTTAGAGTGACCAACCATGCCTTTAAGCCTGGGGATGGGATGTTTTTTTGGGATGACTTTCAGTGCTGAAATGATAATATTTTCGGGCAAACAGGGTGAATTGTCACCCCAAATCAAGGGCATTACAAAAATACAGAGAGAAGGCATTTTGTTATCTTTGAAAATACAATCTACTATAATAATTGTGCTTTAGGGGAATTTAATTATTAGGTTAATAAGTACATAAATCTAATCAGACTGGGTTATTTTCTGTATTATTTGCTGCTTCATGGTATAAATAGTTTTAGATTTAGAAATTTGTAATGGGTAATAGTGAGGATTTATGTTCTAAGCATTCTTCTTACAAAGGTTTGCTAAAAAATATGCAAGACCCAGAGGAGTTTGAGGTTCTTATTTATTATTATTAATACACTTCAGTGACTGTTAGAATTAATTAGATTCTGTGGGTTAGAGTGAGACCCTAATCTACATCTGTAACTTCTGTTCTTGTCTTTTTGAAAATTTATTCTGAATTTTCAACCATCAATGCATTTTCTTTTAATACATGTTGAGCTTTTGTTGGAAAATAAATATAAAATACAATAGTCATTTGGGAGTGATCATATAGCTTAACACGGGAGCATTTTCAATTTAACTCTTTCTATGACAACATTGCCCAAAAGAACTTTCTAGGCCAATGGAAATGATCTATAATAAAATCTCTAGTCATACATGACTAATGAACACTTGAAAAGTGGTTAGTGAAACAGAGGAATTGAATTTTTAATTGCATCTAATTTTATTTAAGTTAAAATGAAAAAGTCACATGTAGTTAGGTGTTACCAGATTGGAACAAACAGTTTTGACTTCATGATTCTCTTCAGTCAAAAGCAAAAGGAGAGAATAAAGGCACATGTTTAATATTGTTAAATCTTGTGTGTCAGGTTGCCAATGAGGACTATCATCTTCCAGAAAGGATGATCTAAGACTTAAAAACACATGCTTTAGAAGTGGTAGTTCAAAATCAAGTGCTTGAACCACTAATTCAACTTTTTCTTTATGACTATGACAACAGGCAGTAGTTTGGTGACAGCTAAGTGTAACTAATATTTCTTCCAAAACTGAATAGGATGGGCTTTCTGTTGACTCAGTTTATCTAGAAGTACCATATGTTGGCCTCTCCTTAAGTTCATTCTTTTTAGGTTATTCCATGCATGATTTGGAAGGTTCGTGTGGTATATTGAAAGTGATAATGAGAAATAATGTAGCACAGTAAGCACAAATCCCCATGACATAAAATCATTTCCTATTTCTCCAGTAAACTGAGCATTTATACAATTCATTCTGCTTTGACAATGCTAAGCAGTTTTCTTTCATATCTCCTTTGCTCCCGAATCTGCATTCTCACAGTAACTAAACTCTTAGAATTGATTTCTCATCAAAATTGTCAATTATCTCCCTGACAAAATAGGTATTTAAATTGCTGAACTTTTTGCTTCTTTTTGAGAAAATTAAGTAAATTTCTATATACTATTTAACTGTCTGAAGCATCTAAAAAGTAAACATTTTTCTTATAACTCCTGCCTTTCTGAAGGAGATAGAAATCATTTATCTTAACAAAGAATTTCTCTTAGAGTGAGCAGATATAGATGACATTTGTGTCCATTTAAACTGATCCTATTTGTCAAAGGCAAGACTGGTTAAGAAATGAAATAGTCCCTATTTAATTTTATTACAGAATAAATATTTTAGTGCCTTAATGTATCAATGAAAATTTTTGGCTTGTGGTTCACAAAATACCTTCATCAACTGATTTTCTCTTGAGCAGATAATATACTGGAACATCTTCTTAATAAAATTAATTCTGTAATTGGATGGGGACAGATCAAGACAAGAAATCCATGTATATATATATATATATTTTGGTCCACAAAACTGGAAACATTTATAATGCCTGTGGATTACAGAATATCCAGGAATTTGTATTTTCTAAGAGAACACCTTCTTTGTTAGAACAGCCCTCTGCTCGGTCTCAAACTGTTTGGCCAGTTGTCAAATGATGGCATCTGTGACTTCTCACCTATTTTAATTTTTCAACAGATTAGGCACAATATATTGATGATTCCATGTCCTTATTTTGTTGGTTACTTCCAAGAAATCATGATACATGGAAGGTATCAGTAAAGTTCTGTACAGGTACTAAAAAAGAATTATTCATTTGCTCTCAATTTTTCACAAAATTGTCAGACTTACACACTTAATCTTTTTTCTTTTCCTAGAAAAGTTGTATATGGATTCCCATATACAACCCTCTTATTAACACTTTGCATTGATGTTGAACATTTGTTACAATTGATGAAACTACATTTTTATAATATACTATTAACTATAGTCTATGTTTTAACTTAGGGTTCACTGTGTAGTTGAGCTCCATGGATTCTTTTTCAAATTTTTATTCTGTTACTATATATCCTAACTCTTACTTAGAATTAACCTAGAACAGTAGCAGCATTTCTTCTGTAACAATGATTCAATTACTCCTAAATGCTATTTTTAACTCCAAGAGGACATTGAACTCATTTATCTCTGCTTCTTCCTATCTCCAAGTTTTTAGCTATCTACTTGAGATTCCATGATCCAATTCTCCAGCCATTATAGTAGCAACAGCATAAAGTACCCAACCTCTTTGATTGAAGGCAAAAACCCTCAGAAATGACTTCTCAACTAAATCAATTACCTCACTGTAAATTAGACATCCGAGATAAACTCTCACTTCCACATATTGTTACCATTTTATGGAGGAAGAAACCAATATCACATTTGCACCTCTCATTCCCATTTGTAAAGTGGACATCTTCAGGTGGATAACACAACAGCATCTAAGATTCTTCACATGTTTGCTTGTTTCCCCCTAACCTACTGCTGTTACCTTATTTCCCTTAGCTACTGGGAATCCTTGATGCCACACTCTTCCATATCCATCACATCTAATCAATCATAAGTCCTACCATGTTTCTAAACTAGATATTTCTAGAATCTGCCCACTTTTCTCAAAACCCTCTGCTTTCTAGTCTCAGGCACCATCCTATCTCAGCTGGATGATGACCTCAATAGCCTTTAAAGTCAACATTCCCACCAAATTTGACCCCTCCACATCTCCCTCCACTGACAAGCCAAAGTGGTCTTTTTCAAATGCAATTTGATGATGTAATTATGTTTAAATCATTTCAGTGGACTCCAATTGTCTTACAAATCCTTGAGGATCTGGTCTGTATCTACTTCTCCAGTTTCTTCTCTTCATTCTTCAACTAAAAATGTTGAGCTTCTTTATTGTAATCTACTACATTCGCTCACATTTAAGCCTTTATATTCCTTTTTTAATATAAACTCATACCTATATCACTGCCAAATCAGTTTTGTCTGCCTCTTTTATTCATCAATCACTAATTCCATAGGTTTCTTTTGTTTGTTTTGGTTTGGTTTTTGACTGCTTACCGATGTCAGATATATAGTGTACTGGGTGCTGGACAAGCTAAGTGAGTAAAATAGACATCATTCCTTAATCTTCATACTTTAGTGTATTTCATGTCTCAGCTTAAAACTTCAAATGACCTGTAAACCAGGCTAGTTACCATGATTATGTTTTCTCATAACCCTGTGTACTTTTTCCACCATAACACTGATTAGTCATTTTTTATTTAATTACTTATTCCATGTATTTTAGTTCCATTGAAATTAATTGTCTGAGGGTAGAAAACCAAAACAAGATAGATGCTTTACACACAGCGTTTGTCACAATATCCAGCATATAGTAGGCATTAGAAAAACTGTGTTTAAATAATGAATATGAAAAGATATGTGCAGGTGAGTAAATTATGCCAGGATGTATTTACAAATGATATTTGGATACTGCCAATGACATTGCACTTCTTAAAACTAACAAGTCTAGGAAATATTAAAAGTGTAAAAGAAAATCTTGGAAAACAATGGAAGCAACAACTCAACAAAACGTAAAGGAATTTATTTCTAGGTTTTTGTTTTAAACCCGAATGCCAACTTAAAATATAAAATATTTTTAATGTTTAACATTGATAGAATATGAAAAATAATATCTTTAGTTTTAAATAACTTATTTATACATTTAAATACACTGTGAAAATGGGTAAAACAGTTATGGAAAGAATTAAATGTTGATGAAATGCCATGTAAATGTAAAGGGTTCATCTTTTGGTAAATATAATTTTCCTTGTGAAAAGGGCACTAGAAAATAGACTTGTGGGAAGGAAGAAAAATTGTGTTCAAAAAAGTGTTCAAAGAAATTCTCAATAAATGTAGCTGCAATATACATGTATGTATCTGGGGAATCTACACCAACTTTGTAATTGCTACATGGAATCCCATAAGCCCTTTATTTCTGTCCTAAGTGAGATAAGATAGGAAGTGGATGCAACTCCCCTGATTGGAAGCCTCTATGTCAGCCCATTTGTCCTGGTGATCTAAGATAGATCAGGGGGTTCAGTAACTGCTCAGTCATTACTAAAGATCAATATTTCCTGACCACCTATCAGGCATCCACTATTCAAGGCACCAAGTGAGCAGAGCAGACAAAATTCCCTGTCTCTATGGGTTTTGAGGAGATCATGGGAGGACCTAGAGGAGGTCATTATTAGACTTTGGCATTTAATCTGAGAAAAATGTGAGGCAATGTGAGGCCTCAAGCAGAAAGTATGATCTGGTGTATAGATTCTGGTTCATGACTCATAATCTGGTTTCCTTGTGGATATTAGAGAGTAGAAAGAAAAAGCTAAAAGAAGGAGACTAGTTTGGAGGTATTACAACCCCAAGGAGACAAGATCAAGAAAACAGCAATAAGGACTGATAATAATCCAGGGTGTATTTTGAAAGTGTAGTCAACTAGATTTGCTAACAAACTACATAAGAGGAGAGAAACAGAGAGTTAGATCTAACTCATCCTTCAGAAGAGGGATGAATGTAATGTGGGTGAGATTTAAATATATTTTAGCATAGAATTAGAAAATGAAAGGACAATCAAAATTTCTTGACTAGCCTTTCTCAATGCTCAACAATTTTTATTTAACTCTATTTATTTAAAAAATGACAACTTTGACTCAAAATTTGG